>APFE031365683.1:0-22141 GCA_000404065.3 Pinus taeda
AAATGAAGAGACACAACCTACAACAAATCCGTTGTAATATCCTATGTTTTCTCTCACAGTCTCACCTCTCTGTTTCTTGCTCACACAGAATACACATCTATCTCACAGCCTCAAATACAATGCCCTCATACGCAAAGAGGGGTTGCCTTCTAGGGCAAAAAACCCTAAACTAGACATAAGTTCTACCGTCAGATCATCCGCCTAATGAACGGCTCAGATTGACTAGAAATTACTATACTTTTACAAGGCATTTTTACAGCTGTTTTTAGCTTTGGGGGCGCTGCCCCCGAGCCCCCGCCAGGGGACCGTTGGCCCCCGGACCCCCAGCCAAGGGGGATCGCGGGGGGGACAAGTCCCCCCCGCACCCCCAGCATGGAGGGGTGTACAAAACTTCCTGGGGTATACATCCGGCTGAAACAAAGACCTTTGAACAATCATTCTCCACACACAACATTTTCCTCTTATGTTCCAAGTGTAAGTGTACTTTTTATTATGTGGTTTTAATGGATGTGCTATCATTGTTATTCTGTTGGTTATAAGCATGGTTTATGATAGACTTTGGTTATGACTCTCATCATGTTTTGATTAGTAAATGAAATGTTAGTGAATGTATGTAGCTATTGTGAGACATTGTTAGTAAATGAAATGTTAGTGTATGTATGTGTGAGCTATTGTTAGTAAATGAAATGTTAGTGTATGTATGTATGAATGTATGTATTACATATTTATGATATGTATGAGGTCCCTATGTGCAGATGTGTTTATATGACTTGTACATTACATATTTATGATATGTTTGACGAAACGCCTGTCATGGTTAGGATGAGTGAGATCAAGTCCATTTCAAGTGTTTGCATTGGTAGGCATGAAGTTCTAGGCATAGGCCTGAGTCCTAGCCCTTAAAAAGTGGCTCAAATTTCAGGGTCGCTGGCACAAAACTACTTGAAAATAATGCAGTCGAATGGAGGCCTTGCTATGAGAGAGACTGGAGGGTTTCAGTCAAAAGGAGGGCTTGTTGTGATTGTTGTGAGAGAGACGGGAGGGTTTCAGTCGAATGGAGGGCTTGTCATGGGAGTGAATAGGGGTCTAGTTTAGTTAGAAAGCAAGTTAACTCATGGGTTGGGCACCTGGAGTGGTTGGTCAACCTCTGGAAAGGTGTGTCGATTGCACTTCCTTAATTGTACATGGGGAGTTGAATCATATCATAGTAACTCTTCGTCACATGTTAAACCCAGTGGACCGATTAGCTTGGGTAAATGTGGGAGGGGGGTGTTACAAGATTTCTCAAGCACATATGGAAGTGTCCCAGGAGACAAGGTATTCCACCTAAAAGGAAAGTAGAACATGAGATGCAACTGCTGCCAAATTCTTCTCTACCAAACATATGAATGCATTGGAAGTCCATATCATAGTTGGATGAGGTGAAGTAGTTGCTTGAATTTTTTATAGAAAGAATTCATGGAATTGTGGATTGATTTTAGAGCTCTCAACAAGGTCATTTTGATGATTTATGAATCAATACCCCATTCCCAAGATCGATAGCTTGTTAGAATATCAATAGTTACTTCATTGAAATGGATATGAAATTTGGATATCAAAATGTTTAGTCAAGAAATAATGCACTTTTAATATCAACATGTATAATCAAGGAAGAATACACTACTAATATCATATTCAAGATGAGGCAAGGTCTTTACAAATAGTTAGTAATGCCCTTTGGTTTGATAGATTTATTTATCATAGTACAGTTAGATGCGTGACATATTTATCTTTAGTTCTACTTTGGAGGAACATAATTTAAATATGAAGTAGGTGTTAGAGACAAAGAAAACAATGATTACTAGTAAACATAATATGAAGCAGGTGTTAAATCCTTGGTGTATAAGGGGCATGCGATGGTGGAGGTTCATAGCATCATTTAAACTATGGTGACACCACTTCATGCTAAAAACTATGGTGACACCACTTCATGCAAAAATTTTACAGTGAGGTAAGCTTCATACGAAAACATTTAAAGATTTGAAGCAAAAGACAATCCATAATCCTAGTACTATTCTAGGCATATTATAGGTGTAAAAACACCTATCTAAATGATGACATAAAGACTAAGTTCATGACCATAAAACTTAGGTTTAACTAAGTTGATTTACACAATTTTTTTATGACCTAAAACTTCCTTAAAACACCAATGACTTCTTATTAAAACCTCCTTGGTCGTGACAATAGTAAGAAGAACAAGTTGCATTCATAACACAAATTTCACAACACAACATTAAATAATAATCCTTCATTATTAGAAACAACCATTTAAGGCACACTAATGATTTCAATAGAGATCAAGAGAGTTAGTACTATTAGTTACAAAACCTTATATAGAGTATTAAATCATTCCTTCTAATTGCAATAAATGTAAAGAATTCTAAATCCAATCCAAAGTTTTCACACAAACCCTCTCTACACAATTCTTAGGCTTGAAAACATAATCATACATGCCTAACTACAATTGATGGACATCCACCACAATTTTCTCTTTTGTAATGCAAATAATTGGCTAAAACACACGAGTCTATGCTAGCTCGTCCTTCATTCACAACTATTCTCTTCCTTTTGTGCGCGTATTCACATGGATAATTTCTACATTTCTACAACAAGGACTCAAGCATAATTCAACTCAAAATGACAAACAATGTATTGATAATTGGTAATTGATTTAGTGGAAATCTATGGGTTATAGGTCCACAATGTTCCTCCACTAAATTATCCTAGACACACAAGTAAAGCAATTTTATACCATTTACAAGGGAAATACAAATTGAATACACCAAACCTCACATAGAGTATTAAATCATTCATCCCAACTGCAATAAATGTAAATAATTCTAATTTCAATGCATAATCTTCACACAAAAGCATAGAAATATCTTTATATATGGTTAACATCCACACACACAAACACATACAACATTCATGTGTCTTTGCTACAAGATGTATCAAGAAATCAACCATAAGATCAACAACAATCCATATTATAACAACAAACATCCTCAATATTCATTCGCACATCACATAGGAATTTAACATGAAAAGTTCAAGTAAAAAACCATCTCAACAATTAACCTCTTTGTCCTCATCTCTTTCTTTCATTCGTTTTTGTAGAATATTTACAATAGCTCAATGGTTGCATATATTTACAAAGCTCATTGGTTTTTAGGCCAAAGACCAAAACCTCAACCATTACTTCTTTCTCATTCCTCTCAAGATATCCTTTTTTCTTCCTTCAACCACACCTCTTGTCATCATTCATGTTGTATTTATTCCTCTTCATCAAACTATTTTCCATTAGCTTCCAAACAAACTTCACATGTTTCAACTACATTATTTCAACATCCTTGAATTTTTAGTTTCAAACTTAAGATTAACTACTGATTCCTAGTGATTCTCCTTTTACAATGTGACCTTTCATATTCCTCTTACAATGACCTTTTAGATTCCACTCAACGTACCCTCTGGATTCCTTCAACATATACTTTGGAAGCATTTCTATTTTCAACATATACTTTGGAAGCATTTCTATTTTCTCTCATTCTCAGTTCTCCAACATCTTTTAGAGTTCCTATCTTATCCTAAAATTACCTTTTGAATAACATACATGGAACAATTTTAGAGGGAAGTGCAATGCACTTTTTACTCCCCACTGACCATATTTTGTTCACAATATCCACTCCGTCAAGAAATTACTCCGAAGTTCTCAATTTCGACATCTATTGACAACGATTGATTCCAAAATGTCCAAAAACAATATTTTTTTATTCATTCTCATTTTGTAGTGCAACAAAATAAAAGGAGTATATCTATATCTATTCTCTCATCCATCTCTAGGTATATTCTTACTAATGTTTTCATAACTCAAATTTCTCCAAAGTTATTCTCAATTTTGACATCTATTGACAACAATTGATTCCAAAATGTCCAAAACACACAATTTTGACACTCACATGTCATTTTTGTAGTCACTATCATGTTTTACAACTACCACATTTTATGGGGAACTAGTTCCAACACCCATTGCTTCCATAGAATCACACTTCGTTCGTGTTTTATTCCATAGAGATCATTCTAGCTATCAAACTCTTCTACCATCGCATGGTCCACATCTTTGTTTGCCACCCACTCGAATCCATAAACTATGAACTCTATTTAAACTTCAAACAAATCCATCAAGCCATTGCTAGTCATTAGAAAATGTCAACATCTATATATCAAACTAAAAACCATCAAGCCATTGCTAGTCATCAGAAAATGTCAACATCTATATATCAAACTAAAAAAATCACGCATTTGTAAATTTTGTACATTTTTGTTACTTATAATTTGCTAATAATAAAAAAATCCATACAAATATATATCACGAAATAAAAAACACCCTTAAATAAAAAATAATAATTCAATTTCAAAATACAATTGTATACACATTTTCATTGGTCTTAGCTTAAAATAAAAAAATCCATACAAATACACATAGCCAAAGAACATTATCAAACACTAAAAAGTTAAATAAATAAATGACACAGAAAAACTTAATAATTATAGTTGTAGACTTTTTGTGATGTAGTATACAATTCACACGTTCATAGTAATCAATATGGTCATTATGCAAAGCAACTCAAATTAAAAAACTAACAATGATACAGCTTGAACGCTGGTCAAGTTCAATGGATTTCCACATTAAGGTGTCCACAATAATACATAGAAAATTTATAACTCACAATAATAAAACAAACATATGATGATAATTGATATGGTAAAAAAATCACATTTCTTATTTTTCTTGATCTTGAGACAAAATAAATTATGCCATAATCATAATACAACAAACATTCAATATAGGTAAGTGAATGTAAACAATCTCAAAACATGGAGTGAAAAAATGGACATGTAATTATTTTTGAAATGAAATGGTTGAGCTCTGTATATCAATAAGCAACTAAAATGTTTGAGCCCTAATCCTAATTTCACAAAGAGGTAATTTGTTCATGCATATTTCCCTTTTTCACAGACGTGGAATTGTTGGGAATGTTGGAGAGGGAACAAAAAAAACAAGTATTCTCTATTTGGTTTGTGTGTTCTTGAAAATGTGAAGTCCAGCAACCTCCTCCACGTGAACTGAGCTTAAAACCAATAATAACATATAAATGCAATTACGATATTATTATAATTGCATTCATACCTTCACTTGTTTAGGGGGTGAAGGGACAAGCAGGGGCAACATGTGTTCCTGCAATATGCATCATATTAATATGAAAATAAAACAAATGGTTCATTAACATATAATATTACTAATGGGATTCGATTGGAATGTGAATGGGTACCTCTGCTACATCTGGAACACTTATCTGCTTTACTTTTTGGCAAGTAACAATTATCAATCACATGATCTCCTGTAATGCAATGCATGCAATGATATCACATATCACTCCTCTCTGGTGCAGATGGAATCAACAGAGTAAGCAATCAATGGGTTATATACCTATTCTTTTGCAAAGTTGACAAACATAGCTGGGATGAAGCCCTTCTTTGCAATCTTTAACAAGGTGTCTGCCTGCAAAGCAGAATAATTGATCCATGAAGTGAGGTTAAAATATTTGCAGGTTTGAATGATGCAAAAGTATATGCAGAAAACAGAAAACACAAAACAAATGAGATAAGGGAGCTAAAAAGAAAGTGAGATGAGATATCCAACGACCAACGTGGATCATATCGAGGGAGACTGTAACATCTGCATTTTCTGCAATCTGATTGTCGATTTATGTAGTAAGCCACTCCTCTGTACACATGAATCGATGTGAGAATCAATATTAGTAATGTATGAATATAAGGAACTTGAAATCAATCAGAGTTGTGACCATGAATGAACAGAAAAACTTGCCGTTCATATTCATCAGCTGCTTTCTCAACATATTCTGTTATCCTTTTCTCCTCCTCCTCCCTGGTGAGGGGTCTGCAAAAAGCAATGCAGATACTTTTTGGTATTAAGCAAAAGAAATGTAGAGAAAAGAAGAAGCACATATGACACACGTTTGTGTTGTTTTAATTATTATTAAATTATATAAGAAATTATATTCCAATAAAATCGTAAGATCATCTCAACACCTCCACTCATCCAGAGTCACAAACATTGAATGAACAAAGAGTGCTAGAGCCAACACAACAATCTCCTTTAAAAATGACTTGATCCTTTCTCTAGGATATGTGCAACAAAATTTGACTTTCAAAGTAAAATCCATGGATCCTAAATTCATTAGAAGCTAATTTAGTAAAGAAGAAAGGTGGAACGTGGAGCCTCCCCAAAAGAAGGGAAAAATGCAGGAGCAGAATTCTTGTGGATTGGGGATTGTAGGGTGGTTATAAACTAGATAAAGGACTGTTTAAAATAGAGAGTCTAGTATTGTCACAAATATGTGATCAAGTAAAGCTGATGTGATCAATTAAAGCTTGTGGAGGAATCATTCAACAATATCTTAAAGGGTGCCCCGTTGGCACATTGGTGGGTAGGCACGCAGTTGTGAGTTTATATAGTTGGGACTCGGGAGGGGTCAGGTGGATCCAGGGGCATGGAAAACCAAATGATGGAATCACTATGCCAGCAGTGGTCTCATCCACAAATGACCTTTAATACAATTTATCTCTTCAAACTCCTTATATTTGTTAGATAGTTTTATATTGCTGGATATATATGATTTTTTCTGCTCCGAGGACAGAATACAGAGTACTATTATAAAGACAATCATGATCCTTGTGGATAAATTTCTGACAAAGTGGGAAAGTTTAATCTTTTGAAGTCATTGGATAGTTCAAAAAGAACTTACAGGTCTCTACGCACCAACAGATATTTTTGAGTTTATAATCTGAAAGGGTCTTGAACGTAGTATGTAATCTCCCTCACTCAAAGGGTTTCTCATCATTTTTAAAGTGCGTTGGTTTCATGGATGAGTTAACCATTTGAAACGTGGGAAGGATAAAAACAAATATAACACAATTCAGTTCTGGAATTCACTAAATAATTATGAAATTTTGCAAAAAAAAATAAAATAAAAATATCTCATATACTGAAACAGTAAAACTTTCATAAATATACCATAATTTTATAATACGGAAACAATTCCAAGATGCCATTTATTTGGCATTTCCAACTTTGTAATGGTTATGTGGGCAATGGGGATAGCATTGGAGAGGGATGCTATAGAGCACTACAAGCTAAAGGATTTCTTTAAATAACATTTTGGGGACACAGTAGGAGAGGGGAACATTGAGCAAGCAAGCATAAACTGGTTGAGCAGAGTGCTATATATACCAGGTAGCTTGCCAACTAACAAAGATGTTGGAGAGTATCTTTAAATCCCATGACATTGTCTTTAACCTCAAAACATAATTTTATGGGCACTTTTGAAACCCATAAACTGATTTAGTTTTTGCAGAAGTGGATTGCTCTCATTTGAAAGTTTTATTGGGAGAGATCCCCTGCCAAACGCTCCATTATGTAAGAAAAAATAAGATCAGTTTGTTCTCTCTATTTTAGGAAACATATGGTTGAATTTTTGGTAGGAACTCAGAGTTAGAAAAACAGAAAAAGGAGAAGCTTTTTTTTATGTTGTATGTACCGTCTTTTCCAAAGAGGAATAAATGAAGGCATTTTGCCTATTTTTTACTGTTTTTCCAATTCCAACCGAAAGCAATCGATAATAGAATTGTTAGATCTCATTTTCTGTTGTAATGTGCAAATTTATAGGCAAATAGGAACGAATCCCAAGGATTGTACTGCCAAAACATGAAATCCAACCACAAACTGCCTTTTCTAGGGAGTTACGAAAATTCCAAAAGGGCCAAGCTATTTAGACCAGAAAAACAATTTAGCTAAGCAGATTAATGATGTACTAAATTTAACCTGCATCAGGAACGGAGGATTGTGTGCCACTAGATCTAAATATATCAAGGGGATAACAATGCAATGACAACGGAGCCATAGCAGCGAAAGTCAAATATGATAACAAATTCAAATATTATTCAGTATGAAATAACTCGTATATATATAAATATCGCGAAAACCTATTATAATTTAGTCTTTGGGGACAATTATTACATAGTGGGAAAATGGATTATAATTTAGTTGTCAAACTAATAATGGGATAATGATTATTGGCTGCTATCAACAAATACAGGTTGATTCATCATTCAACGAAAAATATACTAAATATAATTATCCACAATTGTCAATAAGAAAGCAGACTTTCACTCCTGTGAAATGCTCTGGGTCTTGGGCTGTGCTGTTACGCTGTATAAACTTTTAGCCCAATGTAATTTAAAGACATTGAAGACATATTCCTATATATGAGCCCAACAGAATTAATTTTAAGACATACTTTAAGATAGATGTACATATATCTATATATATAATTTTAGTGGGTTAAAGAGATATACATAATTTTCGTGGGTTAAGGAGCATCAAATGTCAAACACCATCAAAAGTAAGCTGACCACACTTCTTCCCATTCATACTATTGCCGAGTTTCAGGACAGTAAAGATCACGACTGCCAAAACTTGCTACTCCCTATGGAACAAATAATTTTTCGTTTGAAAAAGAAAATACAAAGATGGGATCACGATCACCTATCAAGCGTGGGGAAACTATCAAGACAAAAATGAAAATGATAAGATCACCTACTTGCAGGCCTCTTGATCCAGATCAAGCGTGGAGGGAGCCGTAGCGACAGAAACCCCAGCAGTGGTGGGAACCCCGGACTTAGAAGGAACCCCGGACGTGGTAGGAACCCCGGACTTAGATGGAACCGCAGAGTTGGAAGGAACCCCAGAATTGGAAGGAACCCCAGAGTTGGAAGAACGAGAAGAAGCTGAAGAACGCCGAGAAGAACGACGAGAAGAACGCTTAGAAGGAGCTGGAACAGACTTTTCTCTGGAGTCGACGTTTATAGCAGGACTATTTTCATCTTTTCCTAATGATGGAAAAATCACGGTCTCGTCAATTTCAATAAATTCTTCCTCAAGCACCAGCTCTACCACAACTTTTGTAAACGCTTTTATCTTGTCGCCCTCCTGATACTCTGCTTACAAAAACACTCGGGATATTACTTAATCAAGTGAGAACAAGATTTTCAAATCAAATTTCAAATGCAATGTACAGACATATGTATGATTTTGCTTCGTTTCTAAATTTCTGTCTTGAGTTTTTGAAGGATCTGGAATTTGGTGTGTATGAAACCTCTGTTGGTTCGGAAATCGGTGACCTTGAATTTGGGTTCGATAAAATTACGATCTTTCGTGATTTCCTTTTTAAGATCACTCAACAGCATGCCGGCTTCTTCATCCTTCGCTGGAATTTGTATATGTCGGAAGTTTTGCCAGTCTCTGAACTTGTATGAAATGGCCTGCCGCTCTGCCATGTTTTCTATTATAGATGAACGCAATTGATACTCTTTCTTCACAGGCAGGCAGAGGCAAATTACAAATAGCCGTATAATTCTTAAACATTTCGTCGTGTGGAGATTTGCAGAGCCTAACGGAAAATGGACCAAGAAGCTTAACTAATAGTAACTACCCGATGCAGTTAAGTCAATAAAACGATAAAAACTACCTGAAAATGAAGTCCAAAATTGATATGTAGCAGAGCAATTCTAAAGTTGTAAATCTGTAATATGGAGCAGGGCAATTAATGTTACATACATTGAAGATAAATGGTATTTTAACATAGACTTTAAAATATCCTAATTAAAAATAAATAAAATTACTTGATAAAGAATTCAGTTAACGAAATTGAAATTTAATGGAAATTGAATTTGATATTAGTGAATACAATCAATTAAACAAAATCTTTCGAATGGTCGAAGGAACATTTTTTTTTCGAAGTTGTCTATAATGCGATTTTTTGGAGATTCTGGTGACGGAATCCGGTAGAAGAAATTGAGGTTAAATCTTGATTTGTTGCAGTTAAAATGGTTTTTTAACTGCATATTTGGATTCAGCACCCTGAAAAACCCTTTGATTGTGCAGAAACTAGCTATCAAACTTGCGATTCCAATAAATTCCTAACTGATTTTGACCGGAAAAACCCAACGGAAAAGCTTTCAAAAAGTCGCATTATAGACAACTACCTTTTTTTCATGTTCTCCTCCAATCATACTAAGAAATACAAGTTAGGTGGAATATAATTTAATTCTTGCATGATATAATTTTAAGTAATATTTTAATTTTTATAATTATATTGAGAAATAATAAGGGAGTTGTTTTTAGTGTAATATTTTTGTAAGGTTTTCAGGTGGGTGAGTTTTTCCCGTCTAATTTCTCTAAAATTTGACAAGAATTTATTGAAATCACAAGCTTATGGGTAACCCTTGCACATTCGAAGTGCCCTAAGGATTTTTCAGGGAACTGAATCCATATACAGTTAAAAAAACTAGTTTAAATAACACAATCAAGATTTCAACTCAAAATTTTTCCCTGAAAGCCCAAAAAATTGCATGGAAGACAACTCCAATTTTAAATAATATTTTAATCTTTTACATTTAATTTTTACAATTATATTGAGAAATAACCAAATGAATGCAAAATTATATTGAGAAATAACAAGCCATCCTTTTAAGTAATATTTTAATTTTACAATTATATTGAGAAATAACAAGTTAGGATGAATGCAGATTTAATTTTACTCGATATAATTTTAAATAATATTTTAATTTGAGAAATAACAAATGAAATAATTTTAAGTAGTATTTACTCTTTTACGAAATAAGTTATAATAATGAAAATAACAAGTCAAGAAAATGCAGATTTAACTTTACGGATATAATAAATATATTATTTTTAGATTAAAATTCTACAAGATATAATTTGTAATATTATTAACGATTACATATAATTTAATGGATTAGATTTAAAAATTAAGAATCTAAATTTAGACGTAGTATATTTTGATTGAGAAAAGTTGAGTATAATCATTTATATTAAATAAATTAAATAAATATTTAGATTTAGATGAAAATAACATTTTGTCTTTGAGGTTTGTGCCAGTTTCATGATTATGTGGATTATAGATTTTTTTATCAGTTGAAACAAGTAAGATTATATAAAATGTAAGGATGCATTAGGTATAATTAATAAAGAATAATAAATAAATAGAAATAAATATAAATATAAATCATAAAAATCAATAATAATAAAATAATAATAAAATAAATTAATATAAATAAAAAAACGAAATAAGAAAACAAATATAAGAATAAACATAACCAATGAAATAATACTCATAATAATTTTTAAATCCTTAAATATTACAAAAATACAATTAAATTTAAAAAATATAATAGAATAATTAAATTAATTAAGCTTTTCCCTTTGAGAAAGACTCGCCTATGTGCCACCTTGCACCACTCTCACCTTCAGATTAGGTGGCGCCACTTTGCACCTTCAGATTTAATGTTAAACGCACCACTCTGCACCTTTAGATTTAATGTTAAACGCACCACTCTGCACCTTCAAATTTAATGTTAAACGATTGAACAAAATCAAAAGATAAAAGACTCCCCCTGCCACCTTGCACCATAGGTTCATAATTAACTTTAACATGCACCATAGATTCAGACTCTGCACCTTCATATTTAATGTTAAATGATTGAACAAAATCAAAAGATAAAAGACTCCCTGTTAAACGATTGAACAAAATCAAAAGATAAAAGACTCCCCCAGGTGCCACCTTGCACCATAGATTCAGATTTAACTTTAACTTGCACCATAGATTCAGACTCTGCACCTTCAGATTTATTGTTAAACAATTGAACAAAATCAAAAGATAAAAGACTCCCCTAGGTGCCACCTTGCACCATAGATTCAGATTTAACTTTAACTTGCATCATAGATTCAAATTTAATGTTAGACGATTGAACCAAATCAGCCATCACATTAATATTTAATAATAGTTAACAAAAAAATATATATGTTTAAACTTATTTTAACCGTTTGCATTAAACAAAATCAACTATCATATTAATAGTTAATTAATAGTTAATAATAGTTAACAAAAAAAGAAGATGTTTAACTCGTGGGAAACTTATTTTAACCATTTGCCTCTCATGTGTTCATATCGAGAGAGGGAGATAGCATAAATGCATTCTTCCCTCTGAAATGATGCTTACTTTTGCCTATGAGAATATTTCCATGTGGAGAATTGGCACCATGAATGTCCAGTATAGGAGGAAAAACTTTAATCTCATGGAAATCACATTGACCCCGGGAATCGAACACGAGAAGTATGTTAGGTTTTATTTGTTGATTTTCTTATTTTTGCAGAGTTCGATGTACAAAGGAATGGGGGGTGAGGTTTTGATAAGTTATGTCCCCGGAGACAAAGTCGTTATAGGTGTGAAGGTCAAGGATTCCAAGATAGGATCGTTGGGGGAGAAATTTGGGGTATAATTGACACGTTAATGCTGATTTCAGGGGGTAATCCCTGTCATTCGAGGTTACCACCAGTGTTGATACTCTTGCCTTAGTCCTCCTGTAGCCTTGAAGAAGTTGGATGGAAACCAATTAATTAACACAACAAAGCATGCACAACAGAAACACACTGAAACCTATTCCACCCACGAGTTTCTTATATTGACAAAGTGTATTTGTTATTTCCTTTTTGGACCAAAATTAGATTGTGTCTATGATCTTCTAGCTGCCACAAACTCTGCATATTCTTTGGATATAAGGAACGCCATCCTTAGCCTGGAAGCTTTGATATAATCTTGTAGATCCTTGCCTTAGACCTCCTAAAAACCTATTTCACCCACGAGTTTCTTATAAGTTGGATGGAATTAGCGTAAGAGAGCATGTGTAGCATAAACACATTGAAACCCATCCCACCCACAGGTTTCTTATAGTGACTAAGTGTATTATCTATTTCCTTTTTCGACCAAAATCAGATTGTGTCTATGATCTGTTTAGTTGCCACAAACTCTACCTGTTTCATGGATATAAGGAACACCATCCTCAACTTGGAAGCTTTGATATAGTCTTGTAGGACGTGTTTCATAATGAATTAGGCTTGAAATTGTCAAAATAAATTGCCTGCTCTTCACTGGGGATATGGGTGGAGATGGGTGAGGAATGTTGAGTTGAAGGCTTCGAACATCTTCGATATTGTGGACTCTTCAACCCCACCTAGTAATTTAGTTTAAGTTAGATTTGATAGTATCTTCACATCTTTTGATAGAAGCCCTTATGAAACAAGGCCAAGGGTTTTTCCCTTCTTCACTGAGGAAATTGCTTCATGTAGTTCTTCAGTGACTGGGGTCAAATTTTGTTTGTATTTTCTGATATTATTTTGGGATGCATTCTAAGAAGCTTTTCCCTTCTTCACTGAGGAAAGTCGAAAGAAACACAATAAGGTACTAAGGATCATTACTTTGGCAAGGAAAATGTTTAGGAATGGAGCTCAAGTTGAAGACAATAAGGAATAACTGAAATGAAAGGAAGGTGGGACAAGTTGATAAATTTCATCACACATATTAAAAAAATGATAAAAAAAGGAAGCTATGTAACAAGTTATGGGAAAAAAGATGAGAAAAATTCAATAATATGTGTAAAAGGCACGTTAACTATCTAAATATAGAATTGATCAAAATATTAAAACAAAGAGGAAAGGCCTAGAGTGACACTTTTAAGAAGGTATCCATGCATTCTTTTATGTTTTTGCGCAACCTTATGGCCACATAATTCAAAGTAAGATCTCTCTCCCAAATTTACCTCCTCGCAACTTTGTAGATTTGGCCAAAGCCTCTAGATTCATACTTTCTGCAAAATGGTGTCCAAAAACCGTCTCCAAAACAACTTTTGCTTTAATTCGACTAGTCTAGTGTTTAATAAGCCATAAAGTTGTGTTCAAACTCTAACTGTGTGCTAGATCAAAATATAAAAAATGTAGGATTCATAGTTCTACATTTAAAAAGATATTTATTCTTAAATTGTTGTCATCTATAAGTTGATAGTGTTTGTGTTCTTTATTGTAGTGTTGCTGCAAATGAGACTTCTTTTATCAATGGTACTATCCTTGGTAATGTGACATTTCCTTCGATTGGGACAAATACTACTTTAAATAGTTTTGCACCGCACATTTAGTCACAAATTAGTCCAATTATTTTTCCTATTGTCACCCTTCTCATTCTGATCTAGATTCTACCAATTTTGTAGGACAAAAGCATTATATTATTGATGTATCTTTGAAAATAACATGGAATGTTTAATTTTTTCTTAACAAATCAAGATGTAAACGTAGAGGATGGATATATCCTTGGAGAGAAATATGTTGTAGAAATGAAATATTTCATCAGCTACCATTTTGGGAAGGGAAAGATAAAAATGATTTTTTCACAAAGAGTACGCATTCATTGTTGTAGGGAAAAAAGTGGTATGGTAGTTTACCACTATATATATGATAGATATTCTATAATATATATTGTAAGATGTGTACAACTATCACAATCATTGATTGAATGTATGATTGGTAAGAATATCATCTTAGCTGGTATTAACACAACCTTTAAAGAAATTGCGTTTGTCTTCGTTATGCATCCCTTTCATGTTGGTGACCGATGCATTGTTGATGGTGTTTAGGTAAGGGATCAAGAAAGCTGAGAGTAGCCAACATTGTCACTGTTTAGTTTGCCAAAATCATTTCTTCTTTATGGTCATGGTGTAGAGGAATTGACCTTTCCCAATTTGGTTTCGGCTATGAGTACTCTATTTTGTTGCAGATGATTGTAGAAGAAATGAACATTCTCACAACAATTTAATCCAAACTCCGCACTAGCAAAGGATAGACTCAACACTAGAAAAGAACAAACATTTGACAACAATCAATAAATCGTTTCCAATATGTTATTCACATAAGTTAAGCTACAATGACCACTAAGAACTTATTTCTTCTATGCTACTCTTTCCTATGCTACAACCTTATGACGTTTCCTTTGCAACATCTGGTGCAATTTTTAGTTATTCTCTTTCCATTTCCAAAAAGTTATCACATAAGTTAAGCTACAATGACCACTAAGAACTTATTTCTTCTATTCTACTCTTTCCTATGCTACTGCCTTATGATGTTTCCTTTGCAACATCTGGCGCAATTGTTAGTTATTCTCTTTCTGAGCTTTGCGAGAGAGGAGTTTTCATGTTATGGATTCACCCACTCTAATAATGGGGTGCTTTCCAAAACATCTTTCTTTAAATATGAAAATAATATATTATATCATAATTTAATTTAGTGAATTATTATTATTATTGGCGGCTAAAAAAAATAATCCTTTACTAAATTATAATAATTAAAAAAAATTCTAATGTGTTTTATTTAATAGGACTGTATTGAATTTTTATTTTAGAATTAATATAAAAAAATTATGAATTTTTAGATTGATAAAAATATATTAATAATAAGAAAATATTTTAGTATCGATTATAATTTTTAATGCTTACGCTAAATAAAATATTAATATTTTTATATTAAGTGTTTTTTTTGTCGTTCAAAATGTTTTTTATTAGATTTTCAAAATAACATAGCATACAAAAATGATCTTGACAGCGCCCGCACTCTCATTCCGACCATACTTTTTGAGATTGGGGGCTAGAGAATACTAGGAAAGACAGTTTGCATACATTATTTCTAGAGGGTGTTGTCGCCTTAGCATACTAGGAATGACATAAAAAGAGATACGAACTGATAGCAGTATATCAAGGAGGCGGACGAGGGGGCATTACAGGGGGCGCTGCAAAGTAACCAACACGATCATGAATGTGGAAGTCAATATGTTCCACCCACGCTTCCAAGCTGCAAAGGTGGACATTAGTGCGTCATTGGATGTGTCGAAGGTTATCCAACTGCTCCGGAATGACATTTTGACTGTATTGAATATCAACAAGATATGCTATAATCTCATTGTGATTTTCATAACTGTGATCCCTGAGGATGTCAAAAATGCATTATATACAAATGAAGTAATTGCTAGTTTATTTTTATATGATTCTTCCTTTATATTTCCTTTTTATATATAATAAGTTATATATATATATTATATATAATATATATATATATATATATATATATATATATAATTAAATTTTAAAAATATTAAATAATATTTATTTATTTTTTATATATAAATGTTTTATTTTTTCAATATAATCATTGCTATATGTGTTAATAATGGGATAATCTTTTATATATAATAAAACATAATCACTTATAAAAGTTATTGAAATCAGTGCCATATGTGTTAATAATTGAATAATCGTTTATATATAATAAAACATAATTCACATATAAAAGTTATATATATGTGTGGGGTGATAATTAACATTCACAAAGACTAATATGGTTTATTTTATTTTTTTTGTAAATATAACTAATTCTATTATGATACAAAAAGAGTACAGTGCCGGCATTACATTTGAGTTACATTTGCCACCATGGGTCGGCAATCTGGACAAGAAGACAATGAGTCTGAGCCTGTGCTTGATGAGCTATCCTTGGACCTCAGACAAGAGCTAAAATAGTGTTCAAAACAGCTAAAGTTGACCCATCCTCGCCCTGCTATCACAGAGGAGGATTTACAGACTCTGTTCTTATGCAAATTTAACTGAAATACAGACGCTTTTTGACCATAACCATTACAAACGCTATTTAACATAACCATTACAGTCTTACAGGCTAGGAGCCATGACAGAAAGAGACATAACAGACTCGGAAGCATAACTGACTTGTACCAAAACTGACTCATACCAATGACCCGCTGTCAAACCTCTGGACATCCACGCGGCATGCTTAGGTGTAAGGGCTGGGTGCCGCCTCCATTGATGGCGGGATCAAATGGCCATCTGGTTCCTCCACCACCGGGCAGCCTGAGAATTCTGAAGCGCTGGAGTCAGAATTCTGAAGTGTTGTGCCTCCACCGCTCGGGCCAGCAATGTTCCTCGCCATTTCACTCTCGGCCTCCACAGGCTGAGATTGCTGCTCACGGGTAGACAATGGTGGACGAGGAGCTGCTGGGTCGCCCGGCCAGTCATGGTGCTCGCATTTTTCAATGCGCACCGAGACGAAATAAACGGCGTTATCCATAATGCAAGTGTGCCTGAAACGAGTGGCAGAATGACCTCCGAACGGGCATGCCAAAGACCGCCCTCTGCCGCGCCCTCTTCCTCGTTGGTGTGATGGGCGGGTGCCTTCTGAGGAGTCAGAGGATTGAGGTCCAGAGGCCAAAGATCTGGCTCTCGAACCCCCCCTTCTGCAGGCGCCCCTCTGTCGTTCTCTCGGCATATTGCACCCACTACTTCGACAGAATTGCACTGGGGAAGCCGCGTAAGAGAGCTAACACTATAATTCACCCCAGACTGAGTTCGGGCCGGCACATGGAAGGTGCCAAAACAGAAAACAAGCCAGGCCCGACCAATTAACCAGGTGGAGCGAGCCAACCAGACCCAACAAACGATTATGGGAGCCAGAGCATACAGGGACGCTGCGTTATGGGAGTTCTGACTCGCCTTGCTCCACAAATCGACCATGCCACAACAGAATTCGACTACAATGCTCAGGATGAAGCCTGGTTGCAGAGAACCAGAGCTTCGCCCGATTGCATAATGAACCTCTCGAAGCATCGAACCAGACCCACTGCCAATTAAACCGTTTGCAGCGATGGAGGAGCGGCAATTAAAGCTGGCCGGACGGTTTCGAGAGCCTTCGGCCCAGGTGTCTTGAGGCGACGGCCACTTGGCTGTAAATGCGACCGTCCTTGCCCATAAATGCCTATCTAACACCCGCATCCGGGGGACTAATATGGTTTATTGAACTTAAATAAATTAAGAGATTAATTCAAACTTTTGAACAATTTATTTTTATGATTAAAAAGAAGGGAGAGAAATGTTCCTAGATCACTATAATTTGCTAACTTAACAATTTAAGAAGGTTGGAAATGTGGAAAAGGTTTTGGAAAAAAGAAAGGATGTGAGTAAGAATCGAACAATACAAGAGAGTGTTTTTCATCTTCAACCCTCTCAGTATCGCAAAGGTGACAAACTCTTTCATCCCAATGTGTTTTGGGAATTGGCCAATGCCTAGTTTGATTTTTAAGTTCATGAGAATTAGTTCTTATCTTTGCAACACTCATTTTCTTCTTAGCACTGGTCAAGGCAGAAAGATAGTTCTGGTTAGCAAGATTGGGGTTGATTGTCTCCTTATAATACCTTAACATTCTTTTCCCCTCCAACTCCTTATCGTCCCACATATTATCTTTAAATTTGGAAGTAAATAATACTATCCTTATTCTCTAGGATGATCGCATCCTTTATCCCCCAATGGTCGAGCCAACACTGAGCATCCTTATGGCAACCTTGCTTCAGCCAGAGGTGGGGGTTTTGGTTAGAGTTAGAAGCAATTTTGGGGAACCTCTCGGCTTCCATGCTGTAAAGCTTCTTCTTATACATCTGATACCTAAACATAGTCATGCTAGCTTCAATCGAGATTATAGGATGGGAAATATTTCCTTTAATCTTGAGGTTAGAGATTATAAACTGCTTTTGAATAAACTTGATCTTTCTCCATAATTCTCTAAATATACTACAACCTCAAACCCGATATCCATAGAAAATAACACGAGTAATGAAAATCTTAATTTTTATTTTTTATTTTTACTAATATATCTGATTATATATTATAACTTTACTTTAATTTCATTATAGATTAAAAACAATATTTTCAATGAAACATGCACAATAAATAAATATTTTTTTATAAAACACAACTTTTTGATATATATATATATATGTTAGATAGCAAAGTTGACCCAAAAAATGTATATGCATTCTATCATAGTTTTATAACTAAACATATTATATTATTTTACATAGTTTAGTTTTGTGAGAATAAGGAAAAGTTAACCCAAAAAATATCTTACATTTTATTTATTCGGGTTGAAATTTCATAGCTTTTGTCTTTGTCACATATTTTAAAAATGATTATAACTTAAAAAATAAGTTTTAGTTAAATATGGACTTGATCAATTATATCAACATTTTTCCTTCCAATTAAATCAAGCATGTGCATAAGTTTTAATCGTATTTTCAATTGTTTTAAAATGATCATGATCATCTTAATGATTTTACGAGTTTACAGGGAAGTCCATAGTTTAAGTTAGGGAGGAATAGAAAATAATTAAATATATGGGATTGTGTTACAAGGGTAAAGGTCTTGATTAATTATATCAACATATTTTCCTTTCAATTAAATTAAGTATGTGCATAAGTTTTAATTGTATTTTCAATTATTTTAAAATGATCATGATCGTTTTGATGATTTTATGAGTTTACATGGAAATCCATAAGTTCAAGTTGGAGGAATAGAAAACAATTAAAGAAAATTAATTGTTTCAAAAGGTACAAACGGAGGCCGATAAATTAGAATTCTTGAATTTCTCTAGAAGAGATGTTGGTTCAAGCCTAACGGATGAGCAATTTGTGCTAGCTAAAGGCCTTCTAATTGTTTTTTATTATTGTAAAATTATATTGATAATTCATTGGTTTTACTTTCAAAAGCTTGAAGGAATTTGAAGAGCAGGTATAGAATTTCTTTCTGGGATTTGATCCCAAAATCACTGGTTTGTAGATATATACTCAATGAAATGTTAATTGGTTGAAACCCTGCACAAATGTTTGATATAATAAAATAAGCCGAAAAGGTTGAAATGCTTAATTGGTTTGTGGAAAACCTTGTTTTCTTGCACTGGATCATTGTGCAATTACTTTTCTTTAGATGTTTTGTTTATATCTATATTACACGGAACACATTGAATGTCTTATTTCATTTTAGAGTAAGTTAATTACTCAAAATTAAGAAACCTCTATAGATGGCCAAGCATCTACGAGGCTTTCTAGTGATCAAGGCTATAACCACCATGACTATCCCCTACCATTTGACAATGCTTCTCTACCCAACCAGATTGAATACTTAGGGAGGGATTTCTAAGTTTAATGACATAAATCTAGTCCCATTTTGTAATAAGGATTGAGCACTTTACTCATAAATTAAAATGAGTATCATGGTTGTTTTGTTCTTTGTATAAATGTCCTACATGTGTAAGATTGTTAATTATCATGGTTGGTTTGTTCATGTTAATGTTGTTTTTTATTTAAAAACATATGCCTCTTACAATTTGACATAATATATTTTTTTGTTTGAAAATATATAATGAAATTTGCATTATATATGAAAGGTTATCAACCTCAAATCAAATTATTTTTAAACAAACCTAAAAAAAAACACTAACTGCCTCAAATTTACAACATCAACTTAAGAAGAAGCACCACTAAAATGAAGAAGGAATTTTCATTTTTAATTTATGGAAACTTATGATTCGCTATGTTAATAAATCCAAAACATTCTTAATGTAAATACACATTTAGATGAAAAGGATAAAACAAATAACATTGTAACATATTATAAGCTCATAGATATATCAAAGTTAGAGATATGTATAGAGTACATTACAACATCACCGTTGAAACCAAAAATACTCTTCTCATCATTCTGCTCACGAATCACGATAAATGTGTCTCTAGTCAATATCTCCTCGCCATCCTGCTAAGTGTCACCGGCTCATGCCGATATGATGTCCTTCAGACAGGGCCTGAGCTCATGGTTCAAGAACTCACTGTATTCTAGCATATCCCCAGCGATCTTATGAAACTCCACCAGAAGCACCGAGTTTGTGACTTAAAAAATCTCGGCATCAATACTAAAATGTCCCTTCCGCCCCTACTCGAACCTCTGTAATTGTGCCTTAAACTCCTTCGCCTTGTTAAAGCTGAATCTGTTCAAGTTGGAAGAATAGAAAACAGTTAAAATAAAATTAAATATATGGGATTGTATTATGAAGGCAAAGGTCTTTTGATTTGGTTTTGGTTTTTTATTTTTAAATTAAGTTAAAGTTATATAAATTGGGAGGGGACGAGGATTTAAATAATCAAAATTTTATGGTTGGGGAGGTGTAAAGGGTCAATTTTGATGGTGCAAAGTCGATTGGAATTGATTAGCCCTAACATTAGAGCATCGAAAATTTATTTAATGATAATCTTATAGAATTAGATTCTTTCTTGAAAAGGATAACTATCATTTTTAAATTTTGATTAGAGTGAAGAGTTTGACAAATATATGTAAGAGAATATATGTTCAAATAATCTTATAATAGAAGAATATAATGGCACACATATGGTATACAAGAAATTTACCTTGGAAACCCTTAACTAAGAAACTAATAGAGTCAAAGTCACACCTATCACTTTATGATTTATATTTACTTAACTGTTCATAGTACAATATATAAGCAATCAACATCATTAGTTAACCCTACATTGCTAGCCATGATTATATTATAATCCTAAGTCCTTAACGACAATTATAATGGGTCAAAACCATTGGTTGAAATAATTAGCTAAAAAAGCACAAAGGTAGACCAAAAATAGACCAAATTATTTTTCAAGAACAAGCCCTTAAACTCCCTAATGGCTACTGTTGGCACACGAAATTCCGACAGACCCAAGATTTGCGACACATTGGCCAACAAAGACCTGCTTAGTATTTACTCTTTCAGTAACACCCACGAAGTGAGTGAAGTCTCACCCGAGACACTAATGGGTGAGTGTCAGAACCAGGTTTCCTTCATCTAACAAGACTGTCCTATGGCTTACGACGCACTACTCCTAAATAACACATGCTACGACATCTAACTATTATTGTGCATTGCGGAAAGTGTTAACCCTATCTATCCATCCACCAATGCAACTCCACAACAACTACATGCGGTATGTGACCCCAAATGCAGACTCAACTCATTGAAGACAAAATCAACGCTAGACTTTGACAAATTTACTATTGACACACAACCTTAACTAACACTTCGACCCTCTATTGGGTACTTGGTGTTGTTAAGGTCTTATAATTTATAGGATCTCAAGGTGATTAAGCATTTCACAGTTTGCAGGATTCAAATTATTCATAGATTTCAATTTTCAATTGATTTCATAAAAAAAAAAGAGGAAAAAGAAATGAAA
>APFE031365683.1:22526-37886 GCA_000404065.3 Pinus taeda
CATGATTGAACAAATTTCAATTTATGTTGATAGGTTAGAAAATAAAGAGTTGCCAAATAGTTAAATCTTGGCAAATCAGTAGCCAGGTAGAAATGGATTTTGGTCCAACTGTTTAATCTGGACCAAAAAGGAGAAATAAGTGATAGAGTAGGTTAGATCTTAAAAGAAAAGAGATGAAAAAGAAAAAAATCAACGAATGAACAAAAAATGCTAGGATAGAGAATAAGGGTAGATAGAATCAGAGAATAAATAAGGGGTATCAAAGGACCTTCTTAAAAAATTGGAAGACATTTCCTAAGGTTCGAAGAAGATTCGATCTTTCTAAGGTCGGATAGCAAAATTTGTAAGGAAAAGGTGCTTATGACATTTTAATAATCATCCCCCCCTTTTAATCTTATTTATTTTCCTTTTCACATTCCTATAGTCCGCGCCCATTCATAACTCGACCCCACCATGCACTCACCCGTCACGTCATCGTTAACCTACCCACCATATTTCCCCTCATCTCCGCTCACTCCACCCGATCGAATGGCCCACGTCTTTTTCGGCTCACCGTCCGAAATTTAATCTCGGGGGCCGGGGGGGGGTCCGAAGTCAGCTGTTTCCGCTCCCTTACATGTCGTGCTCTCGTGAGTTTGCACCCCCCCTCTCATACTGCCTGCTGCTTCGCAGGCCCCCCGAAAAGTTGTATCCGGTATCGGCTAAACCACTCACCCAAGCGACAGTTGAATGCTCACCACCTCACCGCACCAACCTATCCCATCCGTCCAATCATCCCCATTCCCTCTGTTGAGCCATAAATAAGGTCGGGCTGTTAGCCAACGAACCCGCGCCAAATTAAGCCAATCCAACGGCCTGGTTTTTAATCATAAAACCACCAAAGTCGCGCCGAGTTCAAACTTTAAATGTTATTGTTCACTTGCAAGCGCTTCCTCCCACTCCATTCATCTATTGCAGAGACCGCAAAGCAGAGCAAGAGAATAGCAACACAATCCAGGATTACTAATTGTCAAGCAGTGATCGTCAATTCCTACAATGATCATCAATTCCTATTCTTGAATCCCATTTCTGTTCAAATCCCTTTCTTTCTCCCTCATTAAAAATCCCACTTCTTTCATCCTTTTTATGTTACAAAGTAGACAACAATGGAACCTAAGCAGAAAGAACCCGAAATATTCAACCCAATGGGGCACCCACCATTGGATTTAGATCATTTACCAATGGTTGATAGGGATTTCAAGATCCATGAAACCCTCTTAGAATTTGATTTGTTTAATGTATATTGCTGGTGGGAGGACAAATTCATGGAGGAAATGGATGACATAGGCTTGTGGAACACCAAACTTCCTTTATATATCTTCCCTAAAACACAGAGTTGTTTGGAACTGATTAGGAAGTGCCATTCATGTTACAACCCACAGCAAAGAGCAGTGATGGCCCCAACATGACATATTTTATTCACAATTGATGCTCAATCAATCATGCAGATGATGCAGGCCCCCGTTATTGAAGGACATGTTCCTTTTTCACATGAAGTTTTGATTGAAATGTACCAAAATCTTGATTTCTCCAAAAGAGCTAAAACATTAGAGCTTTTTATGGCTGAGAACACACCTTTGCCAAACAAAAACCCTCCTTATTCCTCCTCTGTTTTCCCTAACAGAACCAAACATATTGCCTTAGTTCTCTCCTACCTACTTGCCTATTATTCTGATCAACGACTTGATGAAGCTATTATAGCTTTCGTATCCATCCTCTCCACCGAATCCAAGCCCTCACTCATTTTCAACTTCGGCCAGTTTGTAGCAGATGTAATTCATGAGCAACTTGTCAACTTTTTCACAGAAGAAGTTTTTCATTATTCCTTAGTATTGGTTTACATGTTTGTGTATTTTCAGGCAGTCAGGTTTCAGTTTTCGTTGAGCAAAATGAATGATGAAGGTGAGCCTCAATTAATAGAACCAAGGATAAGTGAAGACATAAAAAGAATTATGCAGTTGTCTAATCTAGCCTGAATAGGTGATTGGTACTTGTACCAAAACTACATTGAAATAAGAGTGTATGGCTGTGAATTGGCCCCCTACACGCTGCCAAAGTTCCTCCCCATGAGGATCTTTGCATTAGAGTATATTAGACAGATGATCAGTGTAGAGTGAGATGCATTTTGTAGCAGCCAAGAAGAAATCCCAATTCAAGATCAAGTCCCAAATTGGTCCCTTCATTTGCAATAGCAGAGTTGCAGGAGAGGAGGCAGATAGAAGACTAAGAGAGATGAATTTCACCCATAACTTCACTTGGTCTTATGACCTTTGGGGTATTATGTCTAAGAAGAGGTTGGAAAATAAATCCATGACCTACATCCACACTCAAAGACATGAAATCGAAAAATACATGAATCAAACAGAGTGGGTGCCAACTACATTACAGGAGGCCGAGGAGCAGGTAATGTCCTCATCTAGTGCACAAACCCCAAGGCCACAAGAGAAACAAACTACTGAAGAAAGGTCTGAAAAGGGAAAAGATTCAGAGCAAGGAATAACAAGGAAGAGATCTAGGGAAGAGCAGTCACTAGGAACTAATATGTCCATAAAAGAGTTCAGATTGAAGTATAGAAAGAAAGCGAGAAAACAACACATGGATACATAGGATCACCACCACAAACAATGATCAAAGTAATTGATATTCCAGATTCTTCACCAGCTGGAGGACAATCATTTCCTTCTACTCCAACTTCAGAAAGACTCAAGTGTCCTCATCTTTAAAGGTGACTAAGGAGAAAGAAGAAATTGTATTTGATGCCTTCAGGGAAATCAAAATTAGGAATGACATGCTCAATAAGAGCATTTATGCTCAGTTTTGGAAGCATAGTGCAACTGCACAAGGCAGAATTATCTCTGCCTTTGACTTAGAGAAGGGCAAGATGCATATGCCATTTTTGGAGGCACAAATATCAGAGCCTAAAACTCCAGCAGACTACAAGCAGACTTCATTTGAATTTGATGTCAAAAATGTGCATCCAATTGATCAGTTGGAGATACACAAGCAAACAGGTGAAATGATCTCATCTACTTTGACCAACACTTCAATGAATTTGTTCAAAATGCAGGTAGCTCTTTCAAATGCTCAGTCTTAGTTGAAAATGGAGAAAATTTATTCGTTATCAAAGGACACCAAGATTAAGTCTTTGGAGGAATTAATAATAGAAATTGGGTATGACCCCTTAGATACCAAGGTAGCGGAAGAAGTGATAAAGAAGAAAGAGATGAACATCACAACTTTGAAGAAGCAACTCAAGATGCCTGCTACACATGACCCATTGACCAAGGAAATAGAGGAAATAAAGAACATAAAAGATGACATGATGAAAATTATAGTAGAGCAGACCATCCAAATCAAACAGCTGGAGACAACGATGGAAAACATGGTGTAGGAAAAAGAAAAAGTAGCACAGATGGTTATCACCACAATGGAGACCATTCCTCTAACAACCCTCGCCATAACTACTCCAGCAAGTACAAAAACAGGAGTAGGAAGTAGTACAGAAAAGTTGGCAAAATCTATGGAGGGAATGAATCTGCAAAATGAAGAAATTAAAAGGTTGGAATCCTAAGTTAGTGTGTTAGAAGATCAGATTAAAAGGGCTGAAGATAACCACTTGGTAGAGATGCAGAGAGCAAAGGCATTGATTGAGAGGCTTTAGAAGTTAGAAAAAGAATCTTCCATTGGGAATACTCTAGGGAGGGTTAAGGAAATCATTTGGCACAATATCTTAGATCGGATGAATGAAATTTGGCCTAGCATCCAAATTATTTTTGAGCAGAAAGAGTTGCTAGAAAAATCCAAAGAAGCCATTTCAGCCACCAACATAGAGTTGGGAGACATGCTAGAGACAATACATAGAATTATCAAGTTCTTGGATGTATGAAACAAATATGAACTGGAAGACTTGGGAGTCGCAGACAGGACAAAGACCATACTACAAGTCAAGAAGGTGCTAATAAAGAAAAGTTTAAATGTGCAGCTGAAGGAAAAGTGCCAAGTGTTAGAATTGACAATAAATAGGTTTTTTAACAGAATGCAACGTCTGCATCAAAAGGGTCTTCCCTCTCTGTTTGTTATAAATGACAAACTCATGGACAGAGGGGATTATGTCCAGAAGCTTCAAGGCATAGCCACAGATGCTGCAAATTTGTCAAACATCAAAGGCATCATAATAGGGAAAGCTTTACTAGAAGCAATCAACAATCATATTTACATCCAACATGAGCTGAAGTGTGTATTTTTGGTCAAGCCATCATTATCCAAATACACTGATGTTGATGAGGTGTATCGAAGGTTAATCAAAATCAAGATCTCGGAAGGGGAAGCGTGGAGTGATTTATGTGACTACCAGGAAGAACAAGACAAGGATGACTAGAGTAGACATACAAGTTTGAGTCAGCACCATCCACGTCGGCAAAACCACTCCAGTCTAACTAACACTTCAGGAAACATCATTCCAGAAAAGGGGGGACACCTGGCCCTGTCTTCTCAGCATGGCTACTCTTTAGCTACATTAGTAAATTTTTCCTTCATTGTAATAAATAATAGATTGCCAAGTGTATAAGGCAAAATGTTGTAGTTTTTGTTTAAATATTCCATGCATTGGGAGTATTAGGGGTTGGATCCTAGTCATTTGAACTACTTTTTTATTTGGAGCATTGTAATTTCAAGCTGGAGCATCAATAAAATGACAGTTTACAGGATGCTTGATCTGTTTTGACTTGGTGATGTTTTTCTCTCTGTGTTTAATGTAATTGTGTTTACTTATCCATGCATTTTCACTTCTCATTGTAAAACAAAAATTATAGTTTAAGATATGCTATTGGAGCACCTTACTGTTATATGTATTTACAATCTCTATGTTTTCTTCTGAAGTAAGATTACAAAATACTTAAATGCTTTGTAATCCTAACTGATATCATTATCTGTCATTCCATTTATCATTTTGATACATTGCAAGATCTAGTGACAGACCTCACCTCAGAAATTGATATGCTTACCTTCGATAGTTAGTAGAATTAAGTGCTTTAAACCTTGCAGCTTCCTCCTTCACATCTCCACCTGCATATATTCAATCACCAAGTCCTACCGCCTCCATAATTCCCATCCCTTCCTTCATCCTTCAACATAAGGTTGCTCAGATTCCGATACTCTCATTCTTTCCTAGCACTAGTCCAACTCCATCCACTGTTCAACTTATTCCATCCACTGTTCAACTTCCTTCAAGTGGCCCTCCACCATCACCACCAATCATGGCTACTCGATATGCTCCTTTGGTGCTACCTGCACCATTTTCCAATATGCCACAAGACTATCAATCCAAAATTGTATTGTTTGATGGGACAGGTCCTTTAACAGCCCAACAACATGTGGACAAAATGAATGACTGTTTTGACCTACAAGTGGTAGATGATGAAAGTATTAAGAAGTTTAGGAGGAGAAGTCAGAAAGTGGTTCAAATCTTTACCTGCAAATAGTATAACTGATCTCCCTGCTTTTCACCAAACTTTTCTCAATAGATGGGAAGTCAAGAAGAACCCTTTACAAATTCTATAAGAATATGAAAATATTAAAAGGGAGGTAGGTGAAAGTGTACAGGATTATTGTGCTAGATTCAACAATACCTATAATGCAATACCTGTAAATCTCAAACCACCCCAGGACTTAGCCTTGATAAAATTCCTAAATGGTTTTGATGCAGATATGTCGTACCATCTTAGGGAAAGAAATTCTCCAACATTAGAAGCCATGCAAAGAGATGTTGTGAGTGTAGAGGCTAATTTAAAAGCCAAAAGAGCTAGGATGAGAACTGAAAGACAAGTGACTTTTAAGGAAGAAGCTTCAACTTTTGCTGCAGAAGCCAAAATTGATTCCTTAGTAAGGATGGATGATGGAGAGAATAAGTATAAATGATAGGAATGTTCCTAGGGAAAGTACACCTGCCCTATAGAATTGAAATCCAAACCTTAGGAGAAATAATCCACAAATCAGACAAAGAGATCAAAGAGGCCCAGATCAACAAATTAGGCCTCCATTTCAAGAAAATTATGCAGAGGAAGGTCGGGAGGTGATAGAAGAAGTTGAGGAAAATCAGATAAATTTGATGGGAACCAATGAAGATGATTCTATTTTTCTTACACAAGAAGAATAAGAATTATTTTTATTGACTCAAATAGAACTCGAATTTGGAGAATCTGATGATTATAAACATGGTTTTGAAAATGATATATTAGAAGTCCACAGACAATATAATCTCAGGAGCAAGAAAACCAATGATAACAAAAAAGATCTAAACAATTATGGAAAGAAAACTTTAGAATATGATCCTAACAAAACAACTGAAAGCTCAAAGAGAAATGAAAACAACTCAAAAAATAGAAATACAGAAAATATTACCAAGAAAACGATTGATGTCTCAACAAAAGCTTTCCAAACTGAAATGCCTACTACAAGTAAACAAGCTAAACTAATAACAAGGACCATAGCTAATAAAATAGATTTCTCAAACTTGCTAAAAAGTCAAGCACCCTTCAGTATTGAGAATGAAATTGCAAAACTCAAAATCTCTATTCCCCTTACTGAATTGGTGAACAAGAATGTTTATAGGTCTCAAGTTTTAAAAGCACTCAATGTAGGAGAAAACATAGATACAGTGAATTTAAGTGATGACCAACCTGAAATCTTGTTTGGACGAGAGGTGTATGGAAAGCCTCAAGAAGGAGGTGTTCCACCATTTTATGTCAGTCTTAATATTCATGATAAGATCCTTCATAATGCCATGTTAGACTCAGGTGCTTCACATAATCTCATGCCAAAAATTGTTATGGAGAAACTTGGATTGGAAATCACTATACCATATAAAGATCTATATTCTTTTGACTCCAGCAAGGTTAGATGTCTAGGTCTAATTAAGGACCTTTGTGTCACGCTAGCCCAGATACCAACCAAAATTTTAGTGATGGACATTGTAGTAGCAGATATCCCTCCTAAGTATGGTATGTTGTTATCATGGTCTTGGGGGGCTAAGTTGCAGGGAACACTTCAAATGGATATGACGTATGCCACAATACCAGTATTTGGTCAATCAAGGAGACTATTTAGAGAAACATTAATGAAGTACATGGTGAGTAGTCAAGAAAGGCCAGAAAATTATCCCCTCTACTCAATCCACACTGATCTTGAATCCTTCATTCTGTATAATGACAATACAGGAGACATAGATACTCAGGTAAAACAGGCAGAAAATGAAACAGATTAAAAACATAACACTCAAGTACCCACTATGCAGCAAAACTCTCAAACAGAACCTCTGTGGAATATGATATTCGATGGCTGATGTGGTAAAATAGGATGAGGGGTAGGAGTTTGGTTATATAATCCGACAACTAATCAGGCTCAAGGTTACTCTTATAAACTGAATTTTCTGTGTACAAACAACATAACAGAATATGAGGCATTATTATTAGGCTTAAAGCTGCTTAAAAAGATACGTGCCAAAAAAATTTCTATCCAGGGAGACTTTGAGCTTATCATTAGACAAATCAAAGGACAATAATCGGCTAAACACCCCAGATTGAGAGAATATTGAAATGTTGTTATTGATTTCCTCAAAGCATTTGAAGAGTATGACCTTGCTATTATCCCTAGGCTCCAGAATGCTTTGGCCAATGGACTAGATTTTTTAGCCAGCACTTGCAAATTACCTCATCAAAAGAAACAATACACAGTTGAAGTAAAGCATCGCCCTGCAGTGCCTGATAACATGATATACTGGCAAGTTTTTAGGAATGACAAACAGATTGAAAGTTTTTTGCAATCAAAAGATGAATTTGAAGACTGCAACATAGATTTGGAAAGTGAAATAGACAGTCAAACTGATGTACATAGTGATTTAGAACAAATTGTTGTTTATGAGGAGAAATTTCCTGTAAATAAAACTGTACAAAAAACTGAAATACATAAGGATCCAGAAAAAGAAGAATTTAAAGTACTGCAACTTAAGGATAATGTTCTCCCTAGAGGACTTGCTCCTTTAGAAGAACTATTTGATTTTAATGATGTTGCTAGAAAACCAAAAATAGAACCCACAAGGAAAAACATAGAAGAATGCAATATAGGTAGTGAATTGAACCCCAAAATCATAAAACTGTCAAAATCACTACCCCTCATGGCCAAAAGAAAATATATAGCTCTATTCCAAGAATTCATAGATGTGTTTTCCTGGAGTTATGAAGATTTTCAAGCTTATGATACTAGCATTATAAAACACAAAATTCCACTCAAAGAAGATCAAAATCCATTTAAACAGAAGCTACGTAGGATAAACCCTCTTTTAATGCCTTTGGTTGAAAAAGAAATCAAGAAGATGTATGATGCTAAGATCATAGTCCCGATAAGATATTCTAAATGCGTATCCAACATAGTGCCTACAAGAAAGAAATGTGGTGAAATAATACTGTGCATTGAATTTAGAAATTTAAACAAGGTTTCTCTCATGGACAACTATCCCTTACCAAAGATGGACCATATCTTGCAAAGGGTAGTGGGTTCTAGCAGGATTTTCTTCTTATATGGTTTGTTAGCATACAATCAAGTCTTATTACATCCTAATGATCAAGATAAAACTGCTTTCACTACCCCTTCGGGAACTTTCATGTCTGTTAAAATTCCTTTTGGATTAATGAATGCAGGTGCCAATTTTCAGAGAGCAATGGACATTGCTTTCTCAGAAGATATTGGATATTTCATTGTAATTTATCTCGATGACATCACAATATTTTAAAAGACAGATGAAGAACACTTAGTGCATCTAAGAAAGGTATTCGAAAAGTGCAGAAAGTTTGGTATTTCACTTAATCCTAGTAGGATTGATCCTAGTAGGATTGAAGGCATCCTAAAAATCAGTCATCCAAGAAACATGAAAGAACTTCAGCCTTTTATTGGGAAAATAATTTTTTTGAGAAGATTTATACCAAATATGGTCGAATTAATCAGAAATATAACAAACATGCTTAAAAAGGATACAAAAATCAAATGGAATGTGGAAGCTAAGCAATCTTTTGACCTAGTTAAACACACATTAACACAAGCCCCAGTTTTAATCAGCTTGGATTTCACCAAGGATTTCATAATATTTTCTTTTGCATCTGAACATACTATTGTTGCTGTGTTATTACAGAAAAACAATGATGGGCATGAACAACCAATAGCGTTCTTTAGCAAAGCTCTAAGATATGCTTATTTGAAGTACAATATCATGGAAAAACAAGCATTTGCTTTAGTCAAAGCAATCAAAGATTTCAAGGTTTATGTTTTACATTCTCATATCATTACTTATGTGCCCAATGTAGTGGTCAAAGACATTCTCACTCAAAATGGACCAGATGGGAAGAGAGGCGAATGGATAGCTGTGATATTGGAATATGATATAGAAATCAAGCCCAACAAGTTGATCAAAGGACAGGGATTAGCCAAATTAATGGCTGAATGAAATTTCAATGCTTTAGACATCAACATGGTGTTTGCTTTGGATGATCTTGAGGAACTAGAGACTCCACCCATAGATGAGGCATATTTAAATTTTCCCTGGTATGCAGACCTTTTATATGTTCTTTTCAATTTAAATGCTCCTCCTCGATTATCCAAAACAAAAGCTAGATTTCTCAAATTGAAAGCTGTCAAATTTTGTATTTTTGATGGTATATTGTATTGGAAAGATGTTGAAGGTGTTTTACTCAGATGCTTGTTAAAGGATGATGCTCAAAAAGTTATGCAGGAATTCCATGAAGGTGATTGTGGAGGCCATCTTTATTGGAATGCAATTGCAAATAAAATCCTTAGTGCTAGTTATTATTGGCCTGCCCTATTCCTAGGCATCCATAAGATGGTAACCGCTTGCCACAAATGCCAACTTTTTGAAGGAAAGAGAAAATTGCTACCCCTACCTTTGAAACCCCTTTGTTGAAAACCCTTTCTAGCAATGGGGATTGGATTTCATTGGTAAAATTCATCCTCCATCCTCTGCCCAACATAAATGGATCCTAACTGCCACTGATTATTTTACCAAATGGATAGAAGCCATTCCTTCAAGAGATGCTATTGACTCTATCATAATAAAGTTCCTAGAAACAAATATCCTTTCTAGATTTGGTTGTCCTAGGAAACTGATCACTAATAATGCTGCAGCTTTCAAGTAAAAAAAGATGGTGGATTTTTGTCACAAACATCATATCTCCTTGGGACATTCAACAGTTTGTTACCCTCAAGGTAATGGATTAGCTAAATCTTTTAATAAATGTTTGGTGAACATTATTAAGAAGATATTGGAGGACAATAAGAAGTCATGGCACAACAAAGTGGTCTATGCATTATGGGCTGACATACTGACTACAAAGAAATCAATTAGCATGTCCCCATTCCAGTTGGTTTATGGTATAGATGCAATATTTCCTACTTCCATGGGAGTACTAGTTATGAAGATCATCCAGGAGATACAAAGTGAGCCTAATGATATCCAAAGTTGGATATATCAGACCATTCAATTACAACAATCCAGAGAAGAAGTTTACAACAGAACTCAGGTTGTCCAAGAAAATATAAAGAATTTTTTTGAAAAAATAACCAAGGCTGATGATTTCAACATGGGGGGATAAAGTGTTAAAGTGGGACTCAAGGAGAGAAGATAAAGGAAAACATGGTAAATTTGAGAATCTTTGGAAGGGTCCATATATCATTTCAACTTTCACAAGAAATAATGCATTTTTTATCAAAGAATTGGATGGAACAAAATTATCAGGAGGTCTTGTCAATGGCAAGATGCTGAAACATTATTTCTCATAAGCATAGGAATCTCCTCACTCCATTGTAAATATCACTAGTTTCAATTTTCTTTTATTAGTTTATTTGATAAAAGAAATCAGATTTGAAAGACTCAAGGCTACTGGTCATGTGTTCTTGAAACTTCAAACTAAGAAGTGCCATCCCCAGCTGGAGCCACTGTCAGGGTCCTATAATTTATAGGATCTCAAGGTGATTAAGCATTTCACAGTTTGCAGGTTTCAAATTATCCATAGATTTCATTTTTCAATTGATTTCATAAAAAAAAAAAAAGAGGAAAGAGAAATGAAAAGAGGGTATATATAAAAAAAGAGAAAAAGAAGAAGAAAAAGAAATCCCCAAAGATTGTTCAAATCATACAGTTTAAGCATGATTGAACAAATTTCAATTTATGTTGATAGGTTAGAAAATAAAGAGCTGCCAAATAGTTAAATCTTGGCAAATCAGTAGCTAGGTAGAAATGGAATTTGGTCCAACTATTTAATCTAGACCAAAGAGGAGAAATAAGTGATAGAGTAGGTTAGATCTTAAAAGAAAAGAGATGAAAAAGAAAGAAAAACAATGAAAGAACAAAAAAATGCTAGGATAGAGAATAAGGGTAGGTAGAATCAAAGAATAAAGAAGGGGTATCAAAGGTTCTTCTTAAAAAATTGGAAGACATTTCCTAAGGTTCGAAGAAAATTCGATCCTTCTAAGGTCAGATAGCAAAATTTGTAAGGAAAAGGGGCTTATGAAATTTAATACTCATCCTCCCTCTTTTAACCTTATTTATTTTCCTTTCAACATTCCTATATTCTGCCCCCATTCATAACCCGACACCACCATGCTCTCACTCGTCACGTCATCGTTAACCTGCCCACCATATTTCCCCTCATCTCCTCTCACTCTGCCCGACCGAATGGCCCATGTCTTTTTTCGCCCCCCCCCCATCGTCTGAAAGTTAATCCAGTGGGGGTCTGAAGTTGGCGGTTTCCGCTCCCTTACATGTCGTGCTCTTGTGAGTTTGCACCCCCCGTCTCACACCGCCTACCACTTCACAGCCCGCTCGAAAATTTGTATCCTGTATCGGCTAACCCACTCACCCAAGAGACAATTGAACACTTACCACCTCACTGCCCCAACCTGTCCCATCCATCCAATCATCGCCATTCCCTTTGTTGAGCCATAAATAAGGTCAGGCCATTAGCCAATTAACACGCGCCAAATTAAGCCAATCCAACGACCTGATTTCGAATCATAAAACCACCAAAGTTGCATTGAGTTCAAACTTTAAATGTTATTGTTCACTTGCAGGTGCTTCCTTCCACTCCATTCATCTATTGTAGAAACCACAAAGCAGAGCAAGTGAACAACAAAACAGTCCAATATTACTAATTTTCAAGTAGTGATCATCAATTCCTATTCTTGAATCCCATTTCTGTTCAAATCCCTTTCTTTCTCCTTCACTAAAAATCCCACTTCTTTCATCCTTTTCCATGACAGAGTAGGCAACAATGGCACCTAAGCAGAAAGAACCCGAAATCTTGAACCCAATGGTGCACCCACCATTGGATTTAGATCATTTATCATTGGCTGACATGGATTTCAAGATCCAGGAAACCCTCTCAGAATTTGATATGTTTAATGTATATTGCTGGTGGGACGACAAATTCATGGAGGAAATGGATGACATAGGCCTATGGGACACCAACCTAGCTTTATATATCTTTCCTAAAATACAGAGTTGTCCAGAACTGATTAGGAAGTGCCATTCATGTTACAACCCATAGCAAAGAGCAGTGATGGCCCCAACATGACATATTTTATTCACAATTGATGCTCAATTAATCATGCAGATAATGCAAGCCCCAACTATTGAAGGAGTTGTTCCTTTTTCACAGGAAGTTTTGATTGAAATGTACCAAAATCTTGATTTCTCCAAAAGAGCTAAAACATTAGAGATTTTCATGGCCAATAACACACCTCTGCTAGGCAAAAACCCTCCTTATTCCTCCTCTGTTTTCCCTGACAGAACCAAACATATTGCCTCAGTTCTCTCCTACCTACTTGCCTATTATTTTGATCAATGACTTGATGAAGCTATTATAGATTTCTTATCCATCCTCTCCACCGAATCCAAGCCCTCACTCATTTTCAACTTCAACTAGTTTCTAGTAGATGTGATTCATGAGCAGCTTGTCAAATTTTTCACAGAAGAAGTTTTTCATTATTCTTAAGTGTTGGTTTACATGTTTGTGTATTTTTAGGCAGACATGTTTCAGTTTTCGTTGAGAAAAATGAATGATGAAGGTGAGCCTCAATCAGTGATATTTTGGACAACCTTGGTTATGAATGATCAAAAGGATTTCAGTTACAAGACATTTGTGGAAATGTTTGTACATCCAAAAATGAGCCTCCTCCGTGGAGCTACAGAACTAAGGATAATTGAAGACATAAAAAGAATTATGCAGTTGTCTAAACAAGCCATAACAGGTGATTGGTACTTGTACCAAAACTACACTGAAATAAGAGTGTATGGTTGTGAATTACCCCCCTACAAGCTACCAAAGTTCCTCCCCATAAGGATCTTTGCATTATAGTATATTAGATAGATGATCAGTGCAGATGAAATGCATGTTTTAGCAGCAAATAAGAAATGCCAATTCATGATCAAGTCCCAAATTGGTCCCTTCATTTGCAATCGCAGAGCTGTAGGAGAGGAGGTAGATAGAAGAAGAAGAGAGATGAATTTCACCCATAGCTTCACTTGGTATTATGACCCTTGGGGTATTATTTCTAAGAAGAGGGTGGAAAATAAATCCATGGCCTACATCCACACTCAAAGACCTAAAATTGAAAAATACATGAATCAAACAGAGTGGGTGCCAGATACTTTATAGGAGGCCGAGGAGTAGGTAATCTCCTCATCCAATGCACAAGCCCCAAGGCCACAAAAGAAACAAACTACTGAAGAAAGGTATGAAAAGGGAAAATAGCCAGAGCAAGGAATAATAGGGAAGAGATCCAGGGAAGAGCAGTCACTAGGAACTGATATGTCCATAAAAGAGTTCAGATTGAAGTACATAAAGAAAGCCAGAAAACAACACATGGATATAGATAAAGGATCACCACCACAGACAATGATAAAAGTAATTGATATTCCATATTCTTCACCAGTTGGAGGACAATCATTTCCTTCTACTCCAACTTTAGAAAGACAACAAACTCTTCAAGTGTCCTCATCTACAAAGGTGACTAAGTAGAAAGAAGAAACTATATTTGATACCTTCAGGGAAATCAAAATTAGGAATGAAATGCTCAAGAAGAGAATTTATGCTTAGTTTTGGAAGCAGAGTGAAACTTCACAAGGCAGAATTCTCTCTGCCTTTTACTCAAAGAAGGGCAAGATGCATATGGCATTTTTGGAGGCACAAATACCAGAGCCTAAAACTCCAGCAGACTACAAAAAGACTTCATTTGAGTTTGATGTAAAAAATGTGCATCCAATTGATCAGCTACAGATGCACAAGCAAACAGGTGAAATGATCTCATCTACTTTGACCAACACTTCAATGAATTTGTTCAAAATGCAGGTAGCTCTTTCAAATTCTCAGTCTCAGTTGAAGATGGATAAAATTTCATCATTATCAAAGGACACCAAGATTAAGTCTTTGGAAGACTTAATAATAAAAATTGGGTATGAACCCTTAGATACCAAGGAAACTGAAGAAGTGATAAAGAAGAAAGAGCTAGACATCGCAAATCTGAAGAAGTAGCTCAAGATGCCTGCTACACATGACCCATTGACCAAGGAAATAGAGGAAACATAGAGCATAAAAGATGACATGATGAAACTTATAGTAGAGCAGACCATCCAAATCAAACAGATAGAGGCAGAGATGGAAAAAATGGTGCAGGAAAAATAAAAAGCAGCATAGATGGCTATCCTCACAATGGAGACCATTCCTCTAACGGCCCTCCCCATAACTACTCCAGTAGTTACAACAACAAGAGCAGGAAGCAGTAAAGAACAATTGGCAAAATATATGGAGGGAATGAATCTGCAAAATGAAGAAATTAAAAGGATAGAATCCCAAGTTAGTGTGTTACAAGATCAAATTAAAAGGGCTGAAGAACCACTTGGTAGAGATGCAGAGAGTAAAGGCATTGATTGAGAGGCTTTAGAAGTCAGAAAAAGAATCCTCCATTGGGAATACTCTAGGGAGGGAGAAGGAAATCATTTGGCACAATATCATAGGTTGGATGAATGAAATTTGGCCTAGCATCCAAATTATTTTTGAGCAAAAAGAGTTGCTAGAAAAATCCAAAGAAACCATTTCATCCACCTATTAGCGCTTGGAATTCACCTAGGCTGAGATAGACAAACTCTCAAGGCTACATCAAACCATTTCACCTCGTAGCTAGCCCTACGAGGTATGAGAAGGCTCTCTCGGGTCAGATTCAGTAGATCTTTCAATATGATAAGCTGACCAATTAGAGATC
>APFE031365696.1:6297-16403 GCA_000404065.3 Pinus taeda
TATTTCAATTCTTTCCTCTTGTTAATCCAAGAAAAAACAACTTTTATTAGATTTACTATCTATCTAATTGTTGGCATCCAATAAAGGAAAAAACATTCTTTAAAGAGATCATTGGACAAAACACTTACCATTTTTCCTTCTTTTCAATATCATATTATCAAAATATGCATCTAGTATGCAATTTATGGGATTAGTAGAACTAATTTTCCATGAGGCACGCATCCCCAAGAGTGGGGTCCATTCACCCCATGTTTCTCATGATTTGAGGGCAAGCGGAATTTCTATAAATACTTTCCCCATGTCCCACATTTGGAAAAACTTAGGGAAATGCATTGGAGACATTTCCCAAATGTGGGTGACACATTTCCCTAAAAGTGGGGTGCTGGTGTCCTTAAGGGGGATGCTTGGATGCCCTACCCGAGCGAAAATCCCGCACCAAGATAAAATCGGTGCGAGGCAAAATGTCTGGCACGATTTTTCCCCAAAATTCTGTGCCAATGAGGTATTTTGGCGCAGTGGCACGCTTAATTACCAAACAGACACGTCAACCTCCCTTCCTGGCACGACTGTCAGCGCAAAACACGCGCCAACCCTTTCTACTCAGAAAATTAAAAAATTCGAGTCCGAGCCAGGTGTTCTACAGTCCACATACTCAATTGAGCACAAAGCTCTTGTGTACACATGGCCACAGAGGCACCTCAAGCCACACAAGCAATTCTTCCACACAGGCAAGGTAGCCACAAAAGCACTTCAGCCACAAAGGTGATAAAAGATCAGGCTCACCCAATCTGAGCTCTGATACCACGATAAAATGTGAACAGAATTGAAAAGAATGAGATGTAGCTCACAGGTGTGGCCTGCACCTGGAGACTACACTCAAAACAGAGAGATCACTCTCGTACACTCTATTATTATCAATGAAAGATTACATCCTTTAAGTACAACTTTAGAAATCATGAAGTTGCAACCAAACTCCTAAACTCTAGGAACAAATCCTAAACTAAGGAGATACATTACAACTTATGTAACCAATTCTCCATTAATACAAAATAATATTAATTATTTTCAACTGTGGCTTTGGTGTAAGAAATAAATCATTCCATTAAAATTACTAAGAAAAAGTAGACAATCCTAAAAGCTGATTTTTTGAAGACCTGTGATCATGTAAGTTGGAAGTTTCTCTGTGTTCTCCTCATTTAGATTAGATTAGATGTAAGTATGGTAAATTATATAATGCGATGTATCAGCTACATATTTTTCATTGTTTTAATATATGAAACTTTATCGAGCTTTTTTCATCCATCTCATTATCTAAGGAAGGGATGCCCCCTATCACCTTTTCTTTTTCTATTGGTGGAGGACTGCCTGAGCAAAAGCAATAAGGAGAGGAAGATTGCCTCTTTAAAAAATATGAAAATCCTTCTACCAAATACATTATTTCATTTCATATTCATTGACGATATCCTTTTTATTTCACTCTAGTCCCTCTCAATATTATCATTATTTCAAAAGGATGTTCTTATTTTATGGAGCTACTACAAGTGTTGTTATTAATGTTTAGACCATGCCTTATTTATAATAGTATGAATCCTGATATTTTGATGAAGGCCATGGCTCCCTTTCCTTTTGAATTCAAATGTTGGGTATGTGTTATATTTTTTGCTTGATTATACCACGCATTGTAAAATGTGTAATGTGTAGTAAGGGGGTGGTAGCTCCCCCTTATCTGATTGTTTGGGAGTAGCACCCTTAGAAAACATTTTTTCGAAAATCTTTTGCATATATTTTTTTATAATTTTTGATAGAAACTTTTGCTAAAAGTGGTTTTGTGTGCATGGTGGTTTTTCCCATGGTTTTGTAGTTTCTATTAAGCAACTATGATTGGCAGTTCATGGATGCCACGATATATATATTGTATTTTAATACTGTGTAGAAGAGTATATATATTACAAAATATTATTCATTTTCCCAGTTTTAGGTTTCCGGGATAAAATAGATATGTTTATGTGTGCATTTTAAATTGCATATTTTCTGTTTTATTAAGAATCTATTAGTAGTAATTAATTGTACAAGTTTAAAGCATACATTTAGTATCAAAACAATTTTGAATTCAGGGAGACACCTTTGTCGCTAAGGGTTTTGCTTAGACATCTGATAAACCTTATTATAGTGGGAGATCTATGGAAGCGATTCTTATGGTGAAGGAAATGCTCAACAATTCAAAGACAGAGATCAAGAAATTCAATGGAAGAAATTTGAGCTATGGAAGTTCAAGATGGAATATTTGTTGTTGGACATATAACAATGGATCACTATGGATCTAAGTATTGCAGCAACAGGCATGTCAACAAAAGATTGGACTAGGTTGGATACAAAGGAAAAGAGAACAATATGTTTGTGTCTCTCAGATTCAGTATTATTAATGTTTCAAGGGAAGATACAACAAAATATTTGTGGTATAAGGTGCGGGCTTTGTATTTGAGATTTAGTGACGAAGTATCTGAATGCCTTCAATATTGTGGTAAGTTAACTATTATCTATTGATATTAAGATTTTAGATGAATATAAGTGCAACGTTTTGTTATGTTCTCTACCAAACTCATTGGATAGTCTAGTTTTTTCCATAGTTGCTCATGCAAGTACATTAAAGTTTTATAAAATAATCTCATCCTTGTTGTCAGAAAAGATGAGACAAAGAAACATGGAAAAATGAGATGGAGATGCCTTGTTCGTAAGAGGATGCTACTAAAAATAGAAACAGAAATAAGTCTCAAGTGGGAGATTTAAATCTAGAGGAAGATATAAATGTCTAATTAAATACAAAAATATATGTTAGAGGTGTCGAAGAAAACAGCATTGCAAGAAACATTTTAAATTCAAAATTACTGACAAATGGAATGTATTTGAATATGCTCCTTTGTAGAAGCAAAAGAAACCCCAGATAAAGAAGGGGATGAATACATGGCTTCTTCAAGTACACATGTAGATCATGAGGCATCCTTCGTCAAATTAGGCACATCCTTTCATATGAATCCTCACATGCAGTGGATTTGAAAATGTGAAAGATTTCATGATGGCAATGTTTTCTTAGGAAGCGACTTAACAACTAGAATATGTGGAAAAGCTATTTTCACATTGGTTTGCAAATTTATACTCTAGCCTTAAGAAACCAAGATAAATCACATGGATTATTACCATCAATATTATGTAAGGACCACATTACATAACGAGGATCACTTGTCTGAAAATCCTATGTAATCTTTCAACAACATATTTCAATTCTTTCCTCTTGTTAATCCAAGAAAAAACAACTTTTATTAGATTTACTATCTATCTAATTGTTGGCATCCAATAAAGGAAAAAACCTTATTTTAAGATATCATCGGACAAAACCCTTACCATTTTCCCTTCTTTTCAATATCATATTATCAAAATATGCATCTAGTATGCAATTTATGGGATTAGTAGAACTAATTTTCCGTGAGGCACGCGTCCCCAAGAGTGGGGTCCATTCACCCCATGTTTCTCATGATTTGAGGGCAAGCGGAATTTCTATAAATATTTTCCCCATGTCCCCCCTTTGGAAAAACTTAGGGACATGCATTGGAGACATTTCCCAAATGTGGGTGACACATTTCCGTAAACGTGGGGTGCTTTGGTGTCCTTAAGGGGGATGGTCAGATGCGCTACCCAAGAGATTCTTCAAATTATAAATATGTTCGATAATAGATAGAATGAATGATGCCACAACAGAGAATACTTCTAAAGATGAGATTCTCTACATTCTCTGATTTATGAAAACTGGTTAAAGCATAAGGCTAGACAATTTGATAATAGAGTTCTATTTGGGATTCTATGAATTCTTCAGAGGCAACCTCTTAAAGATGGTCAACGAATCCAAACAATTATGGATATTTATAGGTGATTTTATTTCCACCATTATTACTCTTATTCAAAAGAAGAAAATCATGTGGACTTTTGAGAATTTTCTCCCCATTTCATATTGTAATGTTATCTGCAAAATAATAACAAAAACTATTGTGGATAGCTATTTTTGAAGGAAAAATTTAGATTTCTCCAACGTAGACATATTCATGATGTAGTGACTTTGGTGTAGGAAATAACTCATTATATTAAAATAGTTAAGCAATAGGAGACAATCCTAAAGGGTTATTTGTCGATGACCTATGATCATGTAAGTTGAACTTTTCTATGCGTTCTCTTTGTTTAGATAAAATTAGATTTAAGTATGGTAAATTGGATATTGGGATGTAGTAGCTCCATATATTTCATTATTTTAATTTATGGGGTTTTATCAAGCTTTTTTCATGCATCTTGTGATCTAAGGAAGGGATGTCCTCTACCACCTTTTCTTTTTCTGTTGGTGGTGGACTATCTCAGCAACCTTATTTTTTAGGAAAGGTTGATTGGCTTTTTAAAAAATATCAAAATCTCTCTATCAAAGACTTGATTGCATCATATTTTTGTTGATGATATCCTTTTCTTTGGCTCTAGTTTCTCTCAAGATCCTCATTGTCTTTCTATTAGTCTTTGAAAGCCATGTGTTATTTATAATAGTTTGGATCCTAATATTTTGATAAATTCATGATTCTCTTTCTTTTTCAATTCAGATGTTGGATATGTGGTATATTCTTTGCAAGGCTATACTCTCACATTGTAAATAATATAATGCATAGTAAAGGGTGTGGTAGCTTCCACTATTTGCAGTTTCGAGGGAAACACCCCCAGAAAATATATTTTTGGAAATATTTTGCATATGTTTTTCCTAGAAGACAATCTTTTCCAAAATGGGTTTTCTGTTCATCTTGTTTTTGCCATGGTTCAAATTGTAATCTAATGATGGGTAAATATATTTATGATTCATGGATCTCATAGGATATATATTATACGTAGTATGGTACAAAGTTTTATTAGATATTTTATGATAACTAGTATTGCTAATAATATGATCCTCCCTAAAATTATACTTTTTGTAAATGTATCATTTTAGCCATTTCATTGTGGAATTTTATTGATTTTAAAATGGTATGTATATTTGATTAATTTAACATGACAACTAAATTGCTCAAATTTTTTATTGTTAACTCAAATTTATCATCTTCACGTATTTTCATCATCATATTGCTCTAAATATCCATTAAATATACTACCCTTAAAACAAATTTATTTAATTACTATTAAAACTTGTTTAAATATACTAACAATTTTCCCAAGAAAAATATTCAAAACAAAACCTCTATAACCAAGGGAATGTCGCACCTTTTATCTTGCTTATAGAATAGGAAGACAAGAGAAAGTACAATGAAAATGGACACATGCAAAATCCTATATGGTTGGACTTTGTCAAATCACAACCCTAGTGTGATCACCTAGTGCACCATTGTTGCATGGTAAGAGTGCCAAGTAATTGTGTCTCCATCAAAAGATGAACTGGAGCATGCAAGCATGGATCCCTTCCTTAAGGTATGTGTCTTCTACCTAAGATGGGAATTTATCATGCATAAGTATTCTAATGACTCGAGATCTGCACCTTCTTAGTAAAAATAGATCATGCATGCTAAAAATAACCAAAGAAAATATCTAATAAAATATAAATTATATTCAAAATTGAAATTGCTAAATTTGAAACAACATCTAAACTGGAATTAAGTGAAAGTGTGACATATGTGCCCTTAGCATGCATGCACCCTCTTCCAAGAAATATTCTATTTCACTATCTCTTATGGCATGCATAAATATATTTGGAGGGCTAAATAATGTGTAAGATCTCCTTTGTAATCCTCCTAATTGTGCTTTATTCAAAATATATGTCATGGGTTTCCGTGCAAGACATTGTTCAACGGTCAATGATATTTTTGTATTATTATTCCAATTTTGATGAAATGTAATTTTAAAACACATTATTTATAAAGGGCCTGAACACATTATCCTTGTCATTTCGAAATATTCTTTTCAACAATCTTGTTATTGCATCTGCGTATTTCTGTGCAATCTTGTTTCAGTTTGTTGCCAACAGTTTATGTGCGATCTTGTTTCAGTTTGTTGCCAACAGTTTCTTGTGATCATTCTGAAATCTTGTATTGAACGAAGGTGTTATTCCCTGTGTTTGTTGTCAGGATTTCTTACAACTTTAAATTCAGGAAATCCGTAAACTGAAATGGGCAGCAGAATGTACATTTGAGGCTAGTAGCCTGCCTTTTTATAATAGTTCTATCACTGGGTCAGGTGAGCGGCACACTGTACGGTGGAGAATTCCATATATGGCCAGCTTATCCATGCAAGCATTACAATGTAGAACATCGGCAAAATCTTATGGCCTCTATTTTAAGGACCAATGGCTTCAATTCCAAATAAAAGATTTGGCACAAAAAGGCACAATGCCTTTCCAAGACTACAAGGAGTTCATGGATTTGTGTGACCAAAGCACCTCCGAGGAAAAAGCAAAGACGGCAGAGTTCTATCCACACAACATGGCCCTCACAAACCTAAATGTGTGGGACCCTAATGCCAAGCTAGGGGATCTGCGATTGATGGCCATGGCATCATGGATGAACCATGAAGAATTGAGGGCAACATAAATGAAAAGATTGTTAATAAAAGAGCAAAATGAACCATTGATGATAAGAGTTGAGCCATCAAATCCTATGGCACTCATCAGCACACACAACCTACTTTTCAATGACCCTCAGATTGCCCCTAAATATCTAGCCAATCAGGAACAAACCATTACACACTTTGAAGATATGTTTAGGCTACTTGGGGAGGATTGTGTGCATGCATGCATGAGAAGATGGAACACCCTACCCCACAACTTGCAGATCAGGGAATACCATTCCCCCATGAGGCTGAAGGAGGCATTGATAAGAGTGCCAATGTACAAGCGCTCCATGCAAAGGCTGAAGGTCAACTGGATTGGCCTCAAATTGAGTCCTCCACTCATATTGGGCATGCTGGAAGGCAGAAGAGAAGAAGAAGAAGAGGTGCAGTGGAATGACATAGACAGAAAAGCAAGATTTTATGGAGAACATGAGCAAACCATAGCAGAAGTCTGGGATGCTAAGGAGGCCACCAGGGCCATAAAAGACGAAGAGGTTGAGTAGGTTACTCAAAGGATGAGCAACACCTTCAGTAGGGGGTGATGATGAGCCTCAGAAATGAGTAATTATATGGACTTATTTTACCTCCTAACCTAGTCAAATCAACCATTCTCTTAGCTTATTGTATGATTTTCTAATTATATTTATGCTTATAGGGTGAGTTGAGTTAGTTATTATGTCATGTGGTCTAACATGTATTTAATGCAGATTATTGATGGATTTCGAGGTCAAAGTCAAGGATTTAATGGTCAAACTACAGCAATAACTCGAAGTAGACAAAGGAGAGGACTTATAGGAGGGAATCCCCCTCATTTATTACTCCTCACTTTGAATTCCCCTTCATTCAGCTCAAAGTACAAGCAGCTGAATCATGTACTAAGAAGGCAGCCGAGCAAGTGGAAGATGATTGATAGTTATCTCAAGTTTTGGGAGCCAAGCCTCCCTGATTTTAAGGAAGTTGTTGGTAGCTTCAAATGTATAAGTAGAGAGGACTAGGGTGTCACTAGGGTCAAATTTTTTCTTGTGTAAACTCTGCTCAAATTTCGAGCTTACAATTTGGTGACAGTTTTATGTAATCTTGCTATTTTTTGATAATGAAGATGGAATCATTTTTTATCTAGCACTGAGTTACCTCAGAGGGTTGAAGCTCTTGGGTTAGGGCCCAATCCAAGTAGCCTAGCTTCTATTTACTTGTATTTGTATGCTTTATTTCAGTTTGTAGATTAATTTGTTGTTAGATGTATTTCTCTTATGGTTAAGAATAGGTTGCTTTTGATGATTTAGTAGCTTCCTTCCATTTGTGCTTTCTGTAGCAGGTTAAGCAATGATCAGAGAAGATTCAAAAGGCTAGCAACAGTGCCTTGGCCTCTCTTCCTCCCTTTGGGACCATGATTTGAGGCAAAGACTCTCTTGCTGCCCCAAAAACACAGATTTTCCTCATTCCTAGGACTTCTAGTGTTTGCAGCTCTTTAGTAGGTTGATAGTCCAGTTTTCCTTTGCTTTAGATCTTCTTTATTATGTTCACTTCCTGATTTGGAATATTCCTTTTGCATGCTTTCCTTTCTTACAAGATTTCCCAGCATTTCCTTCTATACATCATAGTTTAGGCCATTTTAATGCAAAACTCTGTTTTTCCTAGGATGCACTCCTTTCATTGGTTGCTTGATTTTCTTGGTTGATTGTCAGTTTCTATGTAGTAGATCTCTTCCAACAGTAGGCCAGCTTACCAGCAATCACACCCTCCATCTGATCCATGCCCTACAGGTCTCCCAAACCTCACCTCAATTCTACCCTAGTTTCCTTCATTTTTCATAGAACTTCTTCCTCTCTCCTTGAGCAAACCTAATCATCTTTCTCTCTCTTGGTGATTCATGGTAGACCTTACGCGCCTAACACCTCATTCCAACCTTCATCCACATTTTTCACCCACTCTCACACCCTCAAAACAGCGGAAATTTCTTTCGACCTCCTCCTGTAGGCCTCTTGTAGTTTCCCTGTTTTCCTCATGTAGTTTTCCTGTGTCCTCCTGTAGTTTTTCCTATAAGCTTTCTTTTGAAGGCCGATTGTGGGAAAAGCCTTGAGAAGGCCACCTAAGACCTCCTAGGACCCATCCACACCATCCTACATCCTCCCAAGCACCAAAACCGCCCTATAACACCACATGTTTGCTGCCACACTCGCATACAATAAATTAGATGCATGTTAAATTCACATAAAAATACATAAAATCCCAAAAATATGTTTTTGCTTATTTACTTCCAGAAATAGCATGGCTAGATGTTGTTTACTTCCTTGAGTAGGTAATGGCATTTCTTTCATGGTTTCCATAGTGTTTTTGGCAAAAGTAGAATTAGCTTGTTAATTAGGGTTTACTAGGTTTTGTTTTACATTCTAGTCTTTCTCCTTTCTGCAGTTAAAATAGCATCTGTAGAGTAATCTTTCTTTCCTTTCGTCACACATAGAGCTTCTTCTAAATCTATAGAAGTTGGTTTGAGCTCTTAGCGATCTCGCGCCGGCTAACCAAGTGACAACCTGCAGTGAGAACTAGTACTTGTGCATATAGCACCGATGCTTCCAAGTTTGTTACGAACTACCAGGTCGATAAAAGTAAAGTTGGCAGCCCAAGAGTTGCAACATTCTTGCTGCAATACAAATGCTCACCAAGAATTTCCTATAGAAGTTAAGATATCCTATGTTAACAAATGAATAGGCATATTAGGAAGTCTTACCCAAACTAGAGTGGCCAGAGTTGTCATGGATAAAGGGTTGAATTTAAGATACCATTGTTGAAATGAGAATCGAGAGCAGCCCCAAAACCAAGGTACTTGATATAAAAAAAATTGATAGTCTTTTGGGATTTTGAAAAAAACCACAAAGGATCCCTTTGAACAAAAATATAGATCCATATTTCGGGACCAGGTTTAATGCACCCATTCACAGAGCACGGATGTTGATGGACAAAGCCCATGAAAATGCCATAGTATGGCACTTCACCCATAGAATACACTGAAAAATCATATCAGTGATCTTCCACCTCTAATTGAAGAATCTCTCCCCCATGTTCTACACTGAAGGTTGGCCTTGAAAGATCTTTAGGAGTCGGTTGCAAGAACCCTGACTTTAGAGCATCTTTAAAGGATCATTGTTGAGAGGAAGAGTGCATACGCTAGCCATTGGCTCCTTTGTTTAGTCTTGAGACTAACAGGATTAAGCCTTCCTTAGCTATACCATAATCTTTTAGCAAAATCCTTTCCTGAACTTGTGTACCTCCATGTAGGAGCCACATTCAAATGAAAGGGATTCATATTCGATCTTGAATGATGACCATAGTTGTTGAAACCCTAATTCAAATATATCATATATTATTAATAATTAAAAGAATAATTTAATTACATAATATAAATAATCTCAACCTAATTACTTATTTAAAAAACACAAATTAATAAAATTAAGCTAAATAAACTATAGTATTAATTAATTAATTATATT
>APFE031365703.1:15324-37800 GCA_000404065.3 Pinus taeda
TCTATTTTCATGGGTCTCATCCCAAGCCCAATATCAATGAGACTTATTATTTGCTATTTTAAATACTTGGAATAACACTTTTTAATCACCTAGTGCAATTATTCTTTAGCAATTGATACTTGTGTGGATTAAAAAGCTTTGTAACCTAAGACAACTTAAAGATTCACATAATCCCAATATCAATGAGTTTTATCATTTGCTAATTTTAATACTTGGAGTAACATTTTTTAATCACCTAGTGCAATTCTTCTTCTTTAGATATTGATAGTTGTGTGGATTAAAAAGATTTGCATCCTAAGGCAACTTAAAGATTCACATAATGATGAAAAAGTCAATAATCAACACAAATACAAATACAAATACACTCTCCATTGAATAAGAGGTGGAGTTTTGACTTTCCCTTCCACAAAGTTAATGGTCTAAATAATAATCTAATTAAAGTAATATTACAAAAAAACATAACCTAGAAATATTCAATGAGACTACATTAAAATTTAAGGAGGAACTCCATAAAGTGTAGCCAAACTTAGCCAACCAAGACTGTAAGCCTATTATTGTATTTCCTTCAACTTTCCCTTTCTTCTCTCTTTCTTTAATTTTTGTCATAAGTTGATGTTGGTTAACTATACTTTAACTTTTACCATGAGTTGATGTTGGTGAACTAAGGGACTATTTAAGCTTGCTCTATCATGAAAAGTAACCATTAGTTCATGTTAACCATTCTTCACCCATTGTGTTAGTTCTTTGTTGTCCTCTTCTACTTTATTTGTTTCATATATAAGACATTTCTACCACTTCTATATTTTCCACCATGTCATTGGTGATTTCATTGGGTTTTGCATAGACACTCCTTTGGTCTTTGGCCAGAATTACTTGATCCTTTTCATGCTCTTCTTGAGAGGCACCTCAAATAATTTTCTAAGCTCGTTAGAAAATCTCCTAACTTGTTCATTATCGTACTTTGTTTCTTCTTCAACATCCTTTACTATTGGACGGAATTTATTTATTCATAGCTTAACTCTCATCCTTTATTTGCATTGATTTTCATGCTATCTATTCGCCAAGATGGATCAATTCCCCCAAACTTCAGTAACCATTCTTTTTATGCCAAGGAAGAATTAATAAACTAGGGAAGGAGGGATGCATCTTTTTTATTATTCTTCCATTTAAATATTTTCCAAGACTACAAAATGATTTTGGCTAAGACATATATTTGGCTCACTTCAGGATTTGATGTTAACGAAACATTGTCATCTCCTTTAGTTTGAGATTTTGTTAACTAAATTCCTCATTTTCTAATTTGGAAGGAACCTACATCTTTAGAAAAACTTATTATGGAAATAAACACATGCATAATAGTGATGGAATTTCCTTGTAGCCCAATGTTTTCTCATGAGTTTGATAATCAATTTGTATCTCCATTACTTCTAGAAGACATTCCTCAATATTTACTTTAATGTAGATTTGGACAAAAAAATACAATCATTGGGACTTTCTCAAAGTAATATTTACATATCTCCCAAGATTGTTCCCTATCTCTTAATGGTATAAAAACCCATAGTTTAAGGGAGAGGTGTGGTAATCTAATCCATGTAGAGAATGTGACATAAGGGCTCCTACTTTAGATCAAACCTAAGAGACCATCTATTTAGGTATAGTCCTATAAAGGTCTAAAGCCCAAAAACTATGGGCAACTTTGAAAGATTTTACCTTGATCTTCTTTGTGTTAGAATATCTAAATACATCCCTTATATCGAGAAGCCACTAACATTGATTTAATGATTCCATGGGTTTGAGATTTGGTTAATCTCCATGAACTCCCAACCCAATGATCAACAAATAACAATGGCTTTGTCTTTGAGGCTACAAAGAAGATAGAAACTATAGGAAAAATTATCTTTTCTCAATAATATAACATTATAATATTCAACATTATGGAATTGAACTTTTTGAGGGATACATAAAAAAATAAAGCCTAAATTTAGTGTATTTTGACTTATTTGCAACGCTAAAAATGATTTTTTTAACAAACTAATATATTAGTTTTTTTTTAACAATCTAATGTAAAAGTATCTATAATCCACTTTTTAAAAAGTTGTATGTTAGTAGGGATGTAATATTTTATGGTGGAAGATATCATAAAAAGGATAAAGATTAGGATATTTTGACTACCTTGCACATTCGGAATTTAGTATTTAATGATAATAAGCAAAGAATTCAGTCGTCTAAAATAAGTAATGCAAGTTGACCTTTATAGAGGTTATTGTCAAAGGTTTATACATCTATTACGTCAGAAAAGATACAAAAGATTATGGGACCAAAAATGATAATGCACATCCTCCATAAAAATTGTTGGATGATGAGGTTAGAAGAAGAATTACGAGGAAACAAGTAGAAAACAATAAAATGAGATGGAAAATTATACTCTTCTCTATTATCTACATTATAAAACCTTTTAATTTTAAAGAATCTTGTACTAATTAACCATGGGTTTATGCCATTGACGATGAGATTTCACAAATTGAGAAGAATGATACATGGGACTTATTTTATCTCCTTGATGGCAAATCCATTATTGGATAACGTGCATTTACAAGCTAAAAATCAATATGGATGGGAACGATTCAAAATATAAGGCACGATTAGCCACAAATGGAGATGTACAAGAAGACATTGACTATGAAGATAAATTTATATCCAAGCAGATATCAATGGCCACCCACCTATTCCACGGGCTCAAAGTATAGTCCATCTTGGTTGTTTTTCTATAGTTTTTCAATTCATGAATTTATGAGGCTATTTTAGTCCCTAAATGATATTATTTTGATGTGGAAAGATGCAAGTGATATCCATAGAAACTATTATCCTCCACAATGTCCTAAGGCTAAGAAAGGAGATTGACGGAGGTAACCTCAAACCACTTAGGGTTCAGCAGCTAGCCTTGCTAAACTAGAGAGGGATCTCTCTATGAGCTTACAACAAATGATGAATGGAGTGGGAGAAGATGTTAGGCTAGTTATTACAACACCAGGGTTTTACAGATTTAGGGTTTGTTGGACCAGGAGTCAAAATCAAGGAACTATGTTAGGTCTCAAGGGTTCAGTTGCAAGAGTTATAAAGGAGCAGGGTAGGTATGCTTTAGTGATATTTTAAGAGTTGTTCGATGTAGTGTAGGGTTGAAAAGATAAGAAAATCAAGATGAGCATGTGAACGATTAATTCATCTATCAAAAGACTAAGTACACAAATATGATTTCCTAACAAAATAGAGATTAATCGTAAGAATTATGTTTAATACCTCATAGGAAAATCACTGAAGAGCATATATATGGAAAGGAGATGCATTTATCATTCATATAAGTTATTAATAGAAGAAAAACATTATCAAAAACTCATACCACACGAATTCCTAGATAATAGCTGCAACTGGCCTTTTATTTCCTATAAAAAAGTGTGATGAGACACAAGCTACAACATTCCCACTCTGTCATGTCGAACCCTCAATCTCACTCAAAACTAGATACAAATAGATCAAAAAACAACTTCCCCACTCTTAGGGGTGGAATACCTCAGTATAGGAACTGATCACAAGAATATCTCCAACAAGACCTAATAATTAGGGAGGTTAACAAACTATCCTCAAAATAGAAAAATTGATACATTTGACTTTTAACCACCATTAATGATGATGAATCTACATCAAAAGGACTCTGGAAAACAAGCCATATTTACCATCATTTACATCAATTCAACTCACAACATGACAAATTACATCATAAACTCCAAATTTGATTTAACAAAACTCAAAATTTGGAGTAACAGGCAAAAGCGCAGTGCCACCTGTAAAAGTGTAGGACCACCTGTAAAAGCGCAGTGCCATGAGGCATAAGCGCAACACCAAATTTGAGGAGTTTTTTAAAGGAATTATGTTGCTCCGAGTTCAGATCTGAATATACCAATGGAAATATTGGGATGTCTAGTTGTAATTAGACAACTCAAGCAAGCAAAATAGACACTCCAAGACCAAGAAAAACTCATTCTCCCACAAATACTCCAAAAGCGCAGCACCAACTTGGAGGAGAGATTTAATTGCCTTCTTGAGCTCTAAATCTAGATTGGAAGGTATCATTGGAAAGCGTAGGATGTCTAGTTGTCAATAGGCTCCTCAAGAAATAAAAATGGCCTCTCCAAGGCTGAGAAAAGCTCATTCTCCCAAGAATCCCAGAAATGCAACAACTCTCCTATAGAAACTATATTTTGTGAATGTCTCCCAAACAATAACACATGTGTATAAACTAAAGGAGTTTTGTTCCTTGGTCTTTTGTTGATAGAAACCTCTTTCACTTTTACCAAATTCATCTTCCTTCATAAACGAATTTTGAAGTAAGATTGTCCCAATGTGTGGCAAATGATTTGTCTCTTGGAATGATTTCTTGAGAAATGGTGAAGACATGATATTATGTGTTGAAGTTGGATTATACCTACTAATATAGACTCTCCTATGCCTACTCTGCTCAGTAGCCTCAGAATCCATAGTAAGCCCTAGTTGAATGGGAAGGGAAATTAAGGTTTGGTGTGGGGAAAAACACAATATTTGGGAGTTTTTGAAATTGAGGGAGATGAATGGGTTATGGGGTCCCTAATTTCTTGGGAAAATTATGGGGGATAGGGATAGATGTTATGGAGTGAGGGGAAGTGTAATTTTTGAATTTGAGTGATGGGAAGGGATGCAAAACTAGGAAACATAGTCATAGTCTAGAAATGCATAGTAGACACTAGGATTTGTGAGGGAAAATGATGAAATGATGCATTTGATGAGAGAAAATGTGGTATATGGTGTATGAAGATTGTAGGAAAGTGCATGAGCTCAAAATTAAGGGTTTTCCTCAAAACTACAACCAAAGAGACTATGAAAGAATGAAAACTCTAGAAGAGTGAAACCTGATCTTCAAGCATAAGATGGAGTAGAAACAAGCAAGAAGATGCCTCACTTACTTGAAAATGATAGCCTAGAACCTACTTGTTAATGTAGGAACCATTGGAATGAATTTCCCCCCATTAAAGAAAATGCAACACCTCTCGCAAAAGCGCAACACAAAAAATGATGAGGCACTTTAGGAGCACAAAATTGTTGTTCTGAAGGTGAAAAAGATCTTTGAAGGTGAAGAGATTTTTTTTTGTAAATGAAATGAGCAAATGAGAAGCTATTTTGGTCTTTTGTAGCTTTGGAAATCGATTTTCTCCTTTGATAGTGTAGTGGCCCCACCATGTCCTTTCACATTTTATTTTGAAACTGCAGGTTTAGAACCTTTTAGGATATATTATATTATAATGGAGATATAAAATCACTTCAGAACCTTTTTTGAATATTTTCCCCTATCACTACTTCTTCAAATGATGATTTTGGTGGTGAAATGATTTATTTTCATGCTTTTTACCCTATGACCTAAAGATGACACTACATGAATGAATGAGTTGAATGATGACATGATGACTATGACACCTTTCAACGAGCGATGACCTGACCATGTTGATGTCCATTGATCATAAAGGTGAAAGGAGTAGTGATGACCTACCTAACCTAACCAGTGAACAAATTTTTATTGAAAACCTATTTGAAACTATAAAAATTTGCAGTAGGACCCTATCAAAAACTTTGTACGAGAATATTTAATCACTGGTGACCGACAGGACTAATATACACTAACATAAACTATCCTAGGTGTAGTCATAGTGAATATGTCTTGGCTAGACCTTCCCAACGGGCTTCTAAATGCACCAAATTGAGATTGTATATGAATGTTACAACCCCAAGAAGTTGATGATCTAACTAACCCCATCATGTACAATAGACCTTTTAGCATTTCATCTCCTAGAGTTAGGTTTTATGATGTTCAGGGTCTCCTTATTACTACTATATATCAAAAAGGGTATTTTGGCCTCATGGTAATGTGCTCTAGTGAACGCATGTATCCATCACATCTCTCCTTAGAAATAAGCTACCACCAACCAAGTAAGTTTATTTCATTCTTAATTTGTACACTTTTAGAACATTATATTTATTAGAGTTAATAGAAGAAAAAATGCCCGCAACATCTTTTGTGGTTTTTGTTAATATATATGATGTGTATAGATATAATAATATATATAATATAGAGTATATATATATATAGATTACTACTTATAAGATACTATATATAATATAGATAGATATATAATGTCATCCCTTCATAAATATGGATCAATGATTTCAAAGAAGTCTAATCTTTATTTGTTTCTTTGCACATGGAACCAACAAGGTCAGGGTAAAACGAGTTAGTAAAAGCTACTTGAATCTTTGAAAGACCATCATTTCTGATTCAAAGGTTCTCCCATGATAGAAGAAAAGAAAGATAAGGGAATTTGAGATCCTCTTAAACTATTGCTTGAGGAATCCCTCTATGAAAAAAGAACAAGGTGATGAAAATCAAGGATGATCAAGCATGTTCAACCATGGTCCAACATCTAATTGTGACAAAGATTGTCTCAATATGAAAATGAATCATTTTAAACCATGGTCCAATGTCGCCTTGTAACAAATATTGTCTCAATATGAAAATCAACCATGGTCAAACATGTTTATTTTACCATTTATAATATTTATCATTGGGTTTATCTACCTTCGCATATAATATTTATCTTAGGGTTTATCATTGGATTTTCTCAATATGAAAATCAACCATGGTTAACCATGGTAAATCATAGTCAATCATCGTCAGCATTGTTTGATCATTGTCAATTATGGTGAATCGTAGTTATTCATGGTAAAAAATGGCCCAACATTACATTGTGACAAAGATTATCTCAATATGAAAATCAACCATGGTCAACCATGGTCCAACATCGCATTGTGACAAAGATTGTCTCGAAATGAAAATCAACCATGGTCGACCATTGTTAATAACCATGGTCACTTTGTGACAAAGATTGTGTCTTGGTCTAACATCACATTATGATAACCATAGTCATCGATGGTCAACCATAGTTCGATGTTGCATTATGAGAAAGATTGTTTCAACATGAAAATCAACCATGGTCCAAAGTTGCTTTGTGACAAATATTGTTTCAATATGAAAATCAATCATGGTCAACCATGGTCTAATGTCACATTGTGGGAGAAATTGTGTTAATATGAAAATCAATCATTGCCAACCATGGTCAACCTTGTTTAATTTAGGGTTTATAACATTTATCTTAGAGTTTATATACCTTAAGTTTATAATATGAGTCTCTTGGATTTATTAATCTAAAGGTTCATATTTCTAGAATATAATATTATTAATAAAGTTTATAATATTATTATCATAAGGTTTAATATAATACAATTTATTAATGTTTTTAGATTTTATAATTAATAATCACTTTAAATTAATAATATCATATATTATTAAAATATAATAATAATTATTAATAAATTATTGAATAATAATATTTTATAATATAATAATAATTATTGTATTATTATTATATTTAAATATTTATTAATATTAATGATAATAATAAATTTATATCCATTAAAAATTATTAACCTATAACAATTATATTATGGTTATATTAATAAATATAGTTGTGTTAATGATAATGAAAAACCAACTTTATTAAATTTGAAATTACAATCTAAAATATCAATTTATTTATGCACTATTATATTTTCAAATATACGAGGACGTTCACACCATTTGATCAATTTACGTGATAGCTGGCACGACATACATAATGACCCACCATGATGTATAAAGCTGAATAAATTTAATATTTACCCTTTACTTTGAATTGATTATTTTCTTAAACCAACGGAATAATTTCATGGTTTATGAGAGAAACGTGTAGCACGTTTAAGAATAGAAACGTAATTTAAAAATAGGTTAAACTAACATGACCTACGGCCGTCATCGCCTCAACCGTGTGACGATACTTCACCCGAACTAATTTGAAATTAAACGCAGTTATCACACTTACATGGAGTGCTTTTCTCAAACTCACGAATGCTGCCCTCACCCTCAATAATTGATCAATAATAACAAGAATAAATATACTTGAAATATTTATAAATAACAATAAAATTGAAGCTGGAATATATAACTATGGAAATATAGAAAATAATTTAGTCAACTATTAAATAGTAAATGAATAATAATAATATATATATATTTATTAAATAGTAAATGAATATAATAATAATAAATATATATATATTGATAAATGCAGATATGGATCGAAAATCTAACGTATTTGAATTTTTTAAATAAAAAAAAAAAAATAACTTATAATTTTTAAAATTTAAAAAATAGAGAGGAAAAATATTTAAAACAAAATTGTCTAATAGTTGGTATATATATGTTTAAGTTAAAGATGAAATGGTTTTTTTATTAGAATGGATTATCAAATTTTAAACAATGTTTTGATTTTTGTTGTTGAAAATATATTTTTGAATTTAGTTATACAATTTCAAGTGAAGTTGTGATATTCGTTGTTTAAAATTTATATTTTTAATGGAATTCTACAAATCAAACAATTTAAATTCATGTTTTCAAAAATAGAATTTTTGTTAAAATTAACGAGAAATAATGCATTAGAAAAAAGCAATTTCGTCCATCAATTTATGTATAAATAAAAAAATGATTTTTCCCCAATATTTGTCCTTATTAATTTTGCCCAAATTTTGTTTAAAAAAAAAAAAAACTTGATTTCAAGAAATAGCCATAGCTTTGGTAAACAACCCCAAATTGATATTAACACAATTATTAGACTTATTTGGAGTGTTTTTTCCAAACTCAAGAATGTTGTCCTCACCCTCGGGAAATTAATTAATAATAACAAAAATAAATAAATTAAAAAATAACAATAAAATTCAGGCTACAATATATAATTATGAAAATAAAGCCCTAAGGGATAGCTTAATTGGTTGAGTTCCCATTACTAAGTACCTTGCCAATTGGGAGGTCATGGGGTCAAATCTCCTCGAGGCCATTGGGATTAGGCCTGACCAGATAAGGTGATGGGTAGATCCCTTCGAATGGATCTTCCCATAATATTACCCGTGGATATAGGTAGATCCCTTGGGATGGATCTTCCCAGATTATTACTTGTGGATGATCTTCCAAGATTATTACTAGTGGATATGGGAAGGGATCCCTGTTCCCGGATTATTACTTGTGGATGATCTTCCAAGATTATTACTAGTGGATATGGGAAGGGATCCGTGTTCCCGGATTATTACTTGTGGATGATCTTCCAAGATTATTACTAGTGGATATGGGAAGGGATCCGTGTAGATCCCTTCAGATGGATCTTCCCTGATTATTACCTGTGGATGATCTTCCAAGATTATTACTCGTGGATATGGGTAGATCCCTTCAGATGGATCTCTCCAGATTAATACCCATGGATGATCCTCCTAGATTACTGGTTGATATGGGTATATCCCTTCAGATAGATCTTCCTGAATTAATGCCTGTGGATGATCTTCCCAGATTATTACCCATGGATAAGGGTAGATCCCTTCTAATGGATCTTCCCAAATTATTATTTGTGGATGATCTTCCCAACTAGATCCCTTCGGATGGATCTTCCTTGATTATTACCTCTCGGTGATCTTCCTAGATTATTACCCATGGATTCCTCGATTATTACCTGTGGATGATCTTCCAATATTATTACTCGTGGATATGGGTAGATCCCTTCGGATGGATCTGTCCAAATTAATACCTGTGGATGATCCTCCTAGATTATTACCCATGGATACGGGTAGATCCCTTCGCATGGATCTTCCCGGATTATTACCTGTGGATGATCTTCCAAGATTATTACTGGTTGATATGGGTAGATCCCTTCCGATGGATCTGCCTGAATTAATGCCTGTGGATGATCTGCCCAGATTATTACCCATGGATAAGGGTAGATCCCTTCGAATGGATCTTCCCAGATTATTATCTGTGGATGATCTTCCCAAATAGATCCCTTCGGATGGATCTTCCTTGATTATTACCTCTCGATGATCTTCCTAGATTATTACCCATGGATATGGTACTGGATCTTCCCAGAATATTACCCGTGGATACGAGTAGATCCCTTCGGATGGATCTTCCCAGATTATTATTTATGCATGATCTTCCAAGATTATTACTGGTGGATATGGGTAGATCCCTTCAGATGGATAGGCTTGGATTAATACCTGTGGATGATCTTCCCAAATTATTACCCATGGATACGAGTTCGGATGGATCTTCCTAGATTATTAGCTATGGATGATCTTCCAAGATTATTACTAGTGGACATGGGTAGATCCCTTCTGATGGATCTACCCAGACTAATATCTGTGGATGGCCTTCCCAGATTATTAACCATGGACAGGTAGATCCCTTCGAATGGATATTCTCAGAGTATTACCTGTGGATGGTCTTCCTTAAGTAGATCCCTTCCAATGGATCTTCTCTGATTATTACCTCTCAATGATCTTCCTACATTATTACCCGTGAATAGGGTACATCCCTTTAGATGGATCTTCCCAGATTATTTACCTGTTGATGATCTTCCCAGATTATTACTAGTGGATACCGGTAGGGATAGGGTACATCCCTTTAGATGGATCTTCCCAGATTATTTACCTGTTGATGATCTTCCCAGATTATTACTAGTGGATACAGGTAGATCCCTTCGGATGGATCCTCCCGGATTATTACTATTGGGTGATCTTCCCAGGTAGATCCCTTCGGATGGATCCTCCCGGATTATTACTATTGGGTGATCTTCCCAGGTAGATCCCTTCAGATGGATCTTCCCGGATTATTACCTGTGGATGATCTTCCCATATTATTACCCGTGGATAGAGTACATCCCTAATCTTCCCATATTATTACCCATGGATAGGGTACATCCCTTCGGATGGATCTTCCTGGATTATTAACTGTGGATGATCTTCCCAAATTATTACTAGTAGATACATCTAGATCCCTAGAGATGGATTTTCCTAGATTATTACCCGTAGATACGGGCAGATCCCGTTGGATAGATCTTCCTGAATTATTACTTATGGATGATCTTCAGAGATTATTACCCATGGATATGGGTAGATTCCTTTGAATAAATCTTCCCCGATTATTACCCCCGATTATTACCTGTGGATGATCTTCCCTGATTTTGACCATTCTACTAGGATACTCTTCAGAGTTGTTTTGCCAATGCCCTTATACTCGGATAATTTGCAGATTTGTTTTGCCAGTGCCCTTGATACTCGGATAATTTGCAATTCGTTTTTGGTTTAAGTTAGGGACTAAATGTTTATTATTTTTTCTTCCACTCGCTACCTTCCATTAAAACTTCTTTGTGGTCGACTCCATCAAATTTCAACTATCACATGGGAAGTTTGATGTAATCTCTCGCGTATATATATATATATATATATATATAATCCCAATTTTTATGGTCGATTAATCTTCCTCCCTTTTTTTTATGTATGTAATTTTTCAACTAATTTCTGAGTTCTTTATGTTATGCAGGGTCGAAGGGTTCAACCGCCCTTCGTTACAAAGTTTACAGGTAAATAAGCCACTCCGACCCTGTTTTTGTTTATAGTCTCTAAGTTATTTTCTCATGTGCGTGTTTAGATTTATAACAGAAGCTCTATTTCTTGACTTTTCTCAGGTTAGATTCCATTTCTTATGGGCAAGTGTTCGACATCGAAAGACCCCTTTGTTTTCTTTCCTACGATTCTTCCAGGTGCTTATAAAACCCTCGATTTTTTTTTATGCTACTCCACGTACTTGAGGAGCCAAATTCGACATATGGTGTAGGTTTTTTAAGATTGAGTATTACCGTGCCACTCTGGTTAGACTCTTATAGGAGTTGTGTTAATAATTTGATTACGACCTGCTCGACCTTAACGTGCCCATGAGGGTTAACAATTATTCTCGGCAATCTTGAAAATTCAATGTATTTAACTTACCTTTGAATGTTTTCCAAAGGCATTCGCAGCGTGTGCTCTTACTGTAAATTGGTTTCTTTTAGAGGAATTGGTTGGTTTTCTTGCATGGCCATTAGCCATCTGGATAGAGAGTTTATGAGAAATCTATATATATCTCTTTTAATCTTTTTCCCAATCGTAAGTTGCATTTCATTTAACCCTGCATTTTTTTACAATAAATGTTTACTTATCTAAAGTTTACGATGGATATTACTCTTGGCGAAGACATTTATCGAACTCTTAAGACTGAGACATTCCTTCCTATTTTTTAATACTGGAACGGAAAAGGGTTTCAACCTGTCTATATTGTTCCTACTTTCTTTTGACTCTTTAAAAACGCAGGCCTGAATTCAGTTGGTTGTAAATCCTCATCTTCCTTCTCTGTAGTGTCATAACGAATTTCTTTAAACAACATTATTCACGAACAACCAGGGTTTGTATTTATTCTTGGACCAAATAAATATATATATATTATGCGTACAATTACAACATTATTATGTTTATGGTCCGGGAGAATGGTGGGGCCTGTCTCCGAGAATGGCCATATACCTTCTAGTCCTAAGTATATTCAGAATTTATAGCTATATCACACGTAGATGGATAGAGACCATGCCCTATCCAACAAAATTTGGGACTAACCTAAATTCATTCAGAGTATTATATTTTCTTTACCATATCATAATATGATAGTATAGTCCTAAGTATATTCAGAATTTATAGCTATATCACACGTAGATGGATAGACGACCATGTTCTATCCAACAAAATTTAACCTAAATTCATTCAGAGTATTATATTTTCTTTACCATATCATATCATAGTATTAGTTTCAAATATTTGCACAATATAAAACACATGAAAATTGCTCCAAAACACATTTTATATGTGTTTTATATATTTATTTTCCAATGTGGAGCTTACTAGGAAAATAATGGGGGAAAATAATGCTTCTCCCAACCAATGAGAACTAATATACTCAAGAATCCTTTTTTGGAGAGTCTTTCTTCCCTCAACAATGTCTTGTTTTGAGGGCATAAGCTAAACAATTTTCATTTTCCTCTCTTGGGCGTCCTCCAACTAGGCTCCAACCAACTAGGCTCCAAGTTCACAAGGTTGCCTAAGGTTTTTCCCCTCTTGGCTCCCTTTTCCTTAAATGAGATAATTTATCTCTAGAGAGAGTAATTAGGGCAGGAAAACACCTCTACATATAACTATCTTTTAACTATAATTTGAAACTCCTTTTCAACATCTTTTCCCACTCTAATTTTCATGGTTGACTAGATGCAATATTTTATTAATATAAAATTAGAAAATAAACATTTATATTAGTGAGTTATTCATAGCTTCTAGCATGGGCCCATAGTCTACCAAGTAACTGTAGAAAAGTAAATAGAATATTGACAATTTACTTGGTCTATAATATATATATATATTATAAGAGTAAATGCATAAATTGATTCAGGAGCTTGAAAAATATTAACATACTTAATGTAACACCCAAGCATGCATCAACATTTACTTATTACCAAGTTTTACTTAGTGTGAAAAGCCAAAACATATTTTGTTAATTATTAATTAAAAGAATTTGATCACTTTGTAAAAGAAATGAAGAACCAGTTAAATAACTCTTGAAAATGTTACAAGCAGTTGCCCATCTTTATCTTCAAAAGGAAAAATGAGAGAACCCTAGTGGTTGGGGGAAAAATTGGAAGAAGGATCTATGTTGTGAATGGTTTTTCCTGGAGTGGAAAAGGTCGTGGATAACAGCCAAAGGGTGAGAGACTTGAGGTTGGACATATTCCTGATGCCAAGGCACCATACTGTTTTATTCACTGTCATGAGTTGAAAGAGCTGGAAGGGGTATTCTGGACGTAATTTACAAGAAAAATAGGAAAACAGATAAGTAGTGTTTCTGTGTTTAATAATTATCAGTAGAAAAAATATTATTTTCCTTATTTTTACGTAATGAACAAGTTAACATGCCAATGAATTACTAGTAAGACTCTGTCAGTGATAATAATAATAGGCATACTATCTTTCATTACATTTTCATTATTGTCAGATAGTTACAAACATCGTTGCATAAAAACATTAATGACAATATTTAATTTCCAAGCACTAAAACAAAATGCATCATCGATTCTAGACCTTAAATAAAAGAACAGCTTATAGTAGAAGAGCAAATATTCTTGTTATTTTCTGAATACAAATTGTCTCACAGCAAATTTAATAGTCTATTGTGTGATTGAACGAGAATCTGTATTTGGTCCATCTATGGGAATTAACAAGTCCTTCTCTAATCAACTTTATTAGGAAAAACATACTAAGAATGTCAAGCCATGGAAATCTCATTCAAAATACGTTGTTTCAGCATTATCCATTTCATGTTTAATGGAGCTATGACTAGAGCTGTACATTACCCAAGCTGAGATTATCCCATCAAAACAGAGGTGACGATCCTGAACTTTAGCGGAGAAAACATAGATAATATTAAGAACTCAAATTATAAATGTCCAACACTGAACAACCGTGTGCCAAATGTATGTTTGCAAGCGAGAAACCTAAACATTAAGGAAAACCCTGACGACGAGCCTTCATGAAAATAAAATAAACATAGCAAAATTGAAAGTTGATGACCACAACAATGTTTATATAAACCCTCAGTTAAATTATATGTATGCAAACCCATAATGATAGTATAGAAAAGTAGTATTGTGCTAATTATTGGGGGTATCTATTGCCTATCATTTTTTTACGGTAACCAAAATTGCATTTCCAATGAAAAGCCATAGCATTCCAGTCGATGAAAAAGTCGTAAGAATTTAACACAAGTAATCAAACATCCTTCATCTAAATGGAGATTGTCACCTGAAAACAATTTGCCAGGCAAGTTGGAGGGGAACCAACCTAAAATCAAAGGAACTAACCGTTGTAAGAATGTGGTCTCCCTCCGAAACCTCCTTCTAGGTATGTATATTCATATATAATTTACCTGTAGACGTTTTTACGCTTTAGAGTAAGAAATATTATTTAATTGACAGGCGCAGGTATAGAGAGCGAGCTTACCTGAAAGAAGAATTGTCAAGCAACAGGAGGTGAAGTGCACCTGAAATAGAATGATACTGTCCTTACTGGTTCTCAAGGATAAACCTTATGTGAATTCACTCTAGTCATATCACCTATTACCTCTGGTTTATAGGCCAGAGTCTTGCTATCACAATTACCTGTACATGAGTTAGTAGAGTGATAGATATATATATATCAAACAAGGAAAGATTCAACTATCAGGTGAGATTTAGGTGCTAGTGGTATTTCTACGCTATACCTGTGAGCTTGTAGAGGTGATTCAGGCACGAAATTTGTTCCATCCCACCATACTGCCATCCAGGTTTCCCTCTGTCACAGCGCTGAATTTCAGCCATCTCTACCTGACCAAATGACCCCTAACCTTGCTGAGGTTTGCGTTATCCCACTAATTTAAATTCCAAGCAATGGAGATTGTAGATCTCCTCCGATCCAATGGTGGAGATGAGGCTAGGTATTAGGATTCGAGATTTTTCTAACTAGTCTCATTGACATTTAATGAAGGATTGCAGTGTCAGTGGAAAGGCCTCAGGGTTTTCTCTGCCTTAATGGAGAGGTGTTATCCAAGGTGTGCCAACAAGGGATGATTTATTGTAGACAGGGTGATTGTACTCCTAGGGATTGGCATTTACACCCCCATCTAACTTGAAGTGCTCATGAATTTTATAAAGTGTAATGATAACCAAAAATTCATTTTATGTAACTAGTTTCGTGTATTAATGTTTTAGTTTTTTACAAATGGTATAAGAGCGATAGGTTCACACACTAAGAGTTATAGGCTCTCTCTCTCTCTCTATATATATATATATTCTTGTATATAAATATGTAATACTAACCGAGTAAGTGTGAATGTGAACATAGAGACAAAGATCTACATCCAAGGGGACAAAAATGTAGAGGAGTTCTGGAACATTGAACCATCCAGAAGTAATGTATGTAGGGACCAGCCCAGACATATGGATACAGCTGGGAGAGGAGTCTCGCCAAGCCAGTGCTTCTCCACTGGAAACAATTCAACAATTACGTGTGGATATGAAAAAGCTAAGGACAAAAAACAAATGACTAAAGCGAGAACAAGAGAGAATCCTCAAACTTGTTCGACCAAAAATATAAACGGTGACTGGATCCCAGCGCAGAGGATAGGGAAATGAGTCCAACAACCCACCATGGTGAAGATAATGTAGAATCAGCCAAAGGACATGGAGAACATGAGGAAGGAAGTTTGAATAACGTTTCTGACCAATGTAAAACCAAGAAAAAAAAGTGGATTTATAAGGGGAATTCAAAAATATTAAACTGTCACTCTTTGAAAGAGAATCTGAAGAAGTAGTTGAAGCTTGGTTAATCAATATGAGTAAGTACTTTCAGATTTGTGACTACACTGAAAAAACTTAAAGCACGGCTAGAATTTTATCAACTAAGGGGTAAGGCCACCCTTTGGTGGGAGGAAATAAAACTGTGAAAATAATTGATGAGGAACAGGTTACATGGCAGGGATTTCAGAAGCATTGCAAGGATAAGTATCTAATGGAGCGTACTATGACGAAAAAGCAAAGGAATTCCATGAACTAAGGTTGGGAACCGTTACCATGGATGAATACGTGAAGTGATTCACTTCCCTATTACGATAGGTTCCGTATATGCAAGAAGAAAAAGCCAAGATTCAACATTTATCAATAGTTTGCCCGATTTTATGAAGGAAATATTAGAATTTGATTATCCAAGGACAATGGATGACTCGGTTTGAAAATCCTGCATCTATTACCAGCAAATGAGACAAAGAATGGAGGGTCCAAAGGGGCCATAAGTAGAAAATGAAGGAATTTACCCCCAAGTAGACAAATAAGGAACATTAATGGAAATAATATACAACAAAGAATGTTTAACAAATTTCGATGGAACCAGCCAAGAGTTACAACCTACAGCAAGAATAGAGAGTCGAAGGGAGTCAATAAACCTATAAATGATCAGCAACCAAAACAACCTCCACAATCTTGCCGATGTGGAGAATCCCATTACTACAAAAATTTTCCACACATGGATAGAACAGAACAACTTTCAAATATGCAAGAGGCCTCCACAGTTGGAGGCATAGCCAGGAGCATGCCCAAAATCAATGCTGCTTTAGACGATCATCAAGCAGAATATCAGCCCACGATGATCGAGTGTGAAGGCATGATTGTTGATCAACCTGTTTCTGTTTTATTTGATCCGGGTGCTAGCCTAAGCTATATTAGTCCTCAAGTGGTAGAGAAATGTCATCTGCAAAGTGGTAAATTTAAGAAATCTTGGCTAGTTCAGCTAGCCATCGGAACAAAGAGAAGGGTATCTACGAAAACAGAAAACTGCCTTATAACATTTTCAAGACAATCCATCCATGTTGATTTGAGTATACTCCCCTTAGGTTCATACGATGTACTAATAGGGATGGACTGGTTGGAAGGGTGTTGGACCCTAGTCGATTGTAAAGAGAAATTTGTAAGCTACCTCACAGAGTTGGGTCAAAGAAAGGAAATTCAAGGGATCAAGAAAAACATTAAATTACATCCTATAACCAGCTAGGAAGATGCATTAGAAAGGGTTGCCACAGTTATGTTGTCTAAGTAGGATACACCAATGACCGAAACAAGATGAATTCGTTGGAGAATATTCCTGTAATTTAAGATTTTGTGGATGTGTTCCCTGAATTCATTCCTAAATTGCCACCTAGGCGTGATATTGATCTTACCATTAAATTAATACTAGGAGCAGCTCCTGTTTCGAAAGATCCTTACTGCATGAGCATTCCTGAGTTAACAAAACTCAAACTGCAGCTTTAGGGACTTTTGGATAAAGGGTACATTCTCCCTAGTGTATCTCCTTAGGGAGCCCCTCTGTTGTTTGTGCGAAAGAAGGATGAAACCTTAATACTATGCATTGATTATCATCACCTAAATAAACTGACCATAAAAAATAAGTACCCTTTACCCCATATTGACGATTTATTTGATCAAGTGCAGGGGACACCGTATTCTCAAAAATTGACTTAAGGTTCGATTACCACCAGATCATAATAAAGGATGAAGACATTTGTAAAACTGCATTTTGAACTTGTTATAGCCCTTAAGAGTTCGTGGTACTGCCTTTCGACATTACCAATGCTCCAACCACTTTCATGAGCCTAACGCACAACATTTTTCATCCAATTATAGATAAATTTGTACTAATTTTTATTGACGATATACTAATTTATTCAAAAAATCAGGAGGAGGATGACAAGAACTTGAGAATAGTATTGCAAATTCTGCGAGACAATCAGTTGTACACAAAGTATAACAAGTGTGGTTTTTACAAAAGTCAAATTTAATACCTAGGCCATGTTATATCAACTGAGGGAATAACAATGGATCAAGAAAAGATCAAAACTATTATGGAATGGACCACTTCGAAAAACGTTGCTGACCTTAGATCCTTTTTGGGCCTAGAGGGTTATTATCACCGATTCGTTAAAGGATTTTCAAAAAATAGCTTTTCCTATGATCTCTCTACAGAAAAATGGGTGTGCCTTTTGCTAGACAATGGAATGTCGACAAAGTTTTGAGCAGTTAAAGAAATTACTTACTGCTGCACCAGTATTAAAGGTAGCAGATCTGGAAAAATTATTTGTGGTATGCACAAATGTAAATAAGGAGGGGGTTGATGGTGTATTGAAACAAGAAGGGAAGGTCATAGCCTATGAATCATGCAAACTGAAGGATTATGAACAAAAATACTTTGCATATGATCTGGGGTTGACCACAGTAGTACACACGCTCAAAATGTGGTGATACTACCTCCTAGGAAATAAATTTATGTTATTAACAGATCATAGCAGCCTTACAAATTTCATTAAATGCTCGGCAGGCTAGATGGACTGAATTCTTGAATGAATTCGACTTTGAGGGGAAGGAAAATTGAGTGGCCGATGCGCTAAGCATAAAAGTACATTGCATTTATGAAGTGAAATATAGCCAAGTATAATCTAACCTACCGGATGTCACCAGAGAAGCATCTCTCAAAGACCTAGAATATTCTTTTCTTTGGCAGCAAGCCTCGGAAGCTTAGGAAAAAGGGAAAGAGTTGGAATATGGTATTAATCTCAACAAATTGCTAACATTCAGAAATATAATATATATTCCTAACTAGAATTCTGTCAACCAATTATTATTGGATGAATTCCATAGGAAGCCATACTCAGCTCACCTAGTATACCAGAAACTGTTTTCTGCCATAAAAAAATGTTATTTTTGGCCAGGCTTAAGGAAGGATGTGGCTGAGTATCTATCCAAATGCTTAGAATTCCAGTTGTTGAAGGCGAAACATCAGCATCCCGCTAGTTTGTTGCAACCATTACCCATTCCTGAGTGGAAATGGGAGATGATCACCCTAGACTTTATCACCAGGCTACCTCTACTAAGAAGCAGCATGACTCAATCATGGTAGTAGGGGACAAGCTCAGCAAAAATGCTCACTTCAGACCCGTAAAGTCCACCTACAAGACGGTGGATATCGCAGACATATTTATGAGGGAGATATTATGGCTACATAGGATACCTTGGGTAGTAATTTCTAATGGGGATGTAAAATTCACATCCACGTTTTTGAAAACCTTCTTCTCCAGATTGGGTACCCAGATTAAGTTTAGTACGACCCACAACCCATAGACGGATGGCCAAACAGAGAGGGTAAATAACGTTCTAGAGGACATGCTGAGAATTTTTGTTATGCAACAACCACATAAGTGGGAGGACTATGTCCACTTGGTAGAGTTTTCCTACAGCAATGATTATCATGACTCCCTGGGCATGAGACCGTTTGATGTATTATATGGGAGAATGTGCAGGGTACCCACAAATTGGAATAGCCCCAACAATAGACTAACATTGGGTCCTAATATGTTAGCCAAAATGGAAGATACAGTTAAAAAGGTTTGTAAGAATTTAAAAGCTGCCGAGGATAGGAAAAATATTTATGTAGATAAGAAGAGCTCTCATAAGGAATTTCAGTTTAGAGATCATGTATACCTGAAAGTGAAACCTCAGAAAAGTACCTTACAATGGAAGGGTTGTGCAAAATTATCACCCCAGTACTGTGGATCATTTCAAAACTTTGGAACGGATTGGACCCGTAGCATACAAGCTAGCACTCCCAGGCCGTATGCAAGTCCACAATGTTTTTCTTGTCTCTTTGCTAAAAAAAAATGTGTACGACCCTCGACATATTATTAATTGGGAGAATATACAGGTAATAAAAGAATAAAATTAGTAACTAAGAAATTGTTGTTAAAAAAAAAAATTGACAACATATTATATTTGTGCAAGTCGAACCCAAAGGATAATTTCTGGCAGTGCCTCTTTGTATCCTCGATCAGAGAGAAACTTTCTTGCGGAAATGAGCCATCACCCAGGTTAAAGTGCAGTGGAAGAACTTTGGGCCAGATGAGGCTACTTGGGAAGAGGAGGAAGTTATGTTGGAAGCCTATCCGACACTGTTTTTTGGAAAGAACACCAAGGATGGTGTTCCTCTCAATGGGAGGGAGCTCTAACACCTAAGGATGCATCAACATTTACTTATTACCAAGTTTTACTTATTACTGTCAATTTTATTATGTTTTAACCTAGATTGTTAAATAACTCCTGAAACAGTTACAAGAAATTCTCCATCTTTTCCTTCAAAAAGGAAAATGAGAGAACCTTAGGGGTTAGGGGAAAAAGTGGAAGAAGGAACTATACTATGAATGGTTTTTCCTAGAGCTGGACAAATTACCTAGTGGGAAAAGACCGTGGATAGCAACCGAAGGGTATGAGACTTGAGGTTAGACATAGTCCTGATGCCCAAGGTACCATACTATTTTAGTCACTATCAAGAGTTAGAAGAGCTCAGAGGGGGATTCTAGACGTAATTGTTAGATCCATGGCTAGGTGGTGAGAGCTTCCAAGTAGACAAAACATGTGCATGCTTACATGCAAAGTAGGAAAACAAATAATTAGTGTTTCTCTGCTTAATAATTATCAGTAGGAAAAAGATTATTTGCTTTATTTTTATGCAATGAACAAGTTAACATGCCAATGAATTGCTAATAATACTCTGCTAGTGATAATAATAGGCATACTATCTTTCATTACATTTTCAGTACTGTCGAATAGCTACAGACATCATGGCATAAAAAAAGTAATGACACTATTTAATTTCCAATCACTGAAACAAAATGCATAAGCTATTCTAGACCTTAAATAAAATAATACACTACGGTGGAAGAGCAAATATTCCTATTATTTTTTTAATACAAATTGTCTCATAGAAAATTTAATAGACTACTATGTGATTGAGCCAGAATTTGTATTCGATCAATCTATGGGAATTAACAAGTACTTATCTAATCAACTTTATCATGAAAAACATACTAAGAATGTCAAGCCATAGAAATCCCATTCAAAAGACGTTGTTTCAGCATTATCCATTTCAAGTTTAACGGTGCTCTGACCAGAGTTGTACATTACCCAAGCTAAGCTTATCCCATCAAAACAGAGGTGACAGTCCTGAACTTTAGTGGAGAAAAAAAAGATAATATTAAGAACTCAAATTATAAATGTCCAACACTGAATAACCATGTTCCAAATGTATGTTTATAGGCGGCCAACCCAAATGTTAGGGAAAACCCTCATGATGAGCCTTCATGTAAAGAAACGAAATAGAGCGAAATTGAAAGTGGATGACCACAACAATGTTTATATAAACCCTCAGTTAAATTATATGTAGGAAAACCCATAATGAAATTACAGAAAACTAATATCGTGTTAATGATTGAGTGCATCTATTTCCCATCATTTTTTATTTACAATAACCAAAACTACATTTCAAATGAAAAACTGTAGCATTCCAGCTGGTGAAAAAGCCTTAAGACTTTAACACAAGGAAATCAAACAATCCTTCATCTAAACGAATATTATTGCTTGAAAACAATTCGCCACGCAAGTTGAAGGGGAACCAACCTGAAATAGAAGGAAATAACTGTTGTAAGAATACGGTCTCACTCTGAAACATCCTTCTAGGTATATATATTCATGTATAATGCAATGGAATGTACCTGCAGACATTTTAATGCTTTAGACTAAGCCCATAAAACAAATCGAAAGAGTATTTAATTGAGAGGTGTTGGTATAGAGAGTGAGCTTACCTGAAAGAAGAATTTCTGAGCAACAGGAGGTGAAGTGCAACTGAAATAGAACGATACTGTCATTACCGGTTCGGATGAATAAGCGTTATATGAATTCACTCCGGTCATATCATCCATTATCTCTAGTTTACAGGATGAACCCAAAAGGTGTTCCTCTGGGGCCAGAGTCCCACTATCAACAATTCTACCTGGACATG
>APFE031365711.1:0-14880 GCA_000404065.3 Pinus taeda
AAAGGGAAATAGTGAGATTTGAACTTAGTTCTCTACTTACATATTTTTGGAGCCCACCCTCAAATCACTAAACCAATTTTTATTTAAAACAAACAGAGAAAGGGATTTATGGTTTAACTTGACTTAAAAGTTGGCGAGTATCAAGTGAATGGAAACTATATCAAATTGTGATTAAAGAAAATATTTCTCATTTCTTTTATCAATTATATTTAAGAAAAAGAAAATGGTTAAAGAAAGGTGAAATGAGAAAGTAAAAGTAAAAGTGATTAATTCTGAAATTAACTTGGAATTAAAAGTGGTGAAAAAAAAGAAAGGGAAATAGTGAGATTTGAACTTAGTTCTCTACTTACATATTTTTGGAGCCCACCCTCAAATCACTAAACCAATTTTTATTTAAAACAAACAGAGAAAGGGATTTATGGTTTAACTTGACTTAAAAGTGGTGAAAAAGAAAAAGGGAAATAGTGAGATTTGAACTTAGTTCTCTGCTTAAATATTTTTGGAGCCCACCATCAAATCACTAAACCAATTTTTATTTAAAACAAAAGGAGAAAGGGATTTATATTTTAACTTGGAATTAAAAGTGGTGAAAAATAAAAAGGGAAATAGTGAGATTTGAAGTTAGTTCTCTACTTAAATATTTTTGGAGCCCACCATCAAATCACTAAACCAATTTTTATTTAAAACAAAAGGAGAAAGGGATTTATATTTTCTTTTAGAGGACTACTTCACATATTTGAAATTTTGAAAAGGATTTGTTTGAATAATTTATTTGGATGCAAAACAATTATGACTTCAATAGTTTCCATATTTGGAGTTTTCTTTAGTGGAAAGGAGAATTATTAAGAGTGGTTTAGAAAGCTCAAAAGTGCCCTTGTTTTTTAATGATTTGTGGGAAGTTTGTCAAGGCAGAACAGATAAAGATGGAAAATAAATTGCACCTGAGCTGCTTGATAACTAGAAGCAACGTGCAATTTGGGAGACAAATGACAACAAGGCATATGCATTAATAACTGCATCGGTGACAGAAGAGGTAAGATAATATATCGTTTCTTGTTATACTGCATTCGAAGCATTAAAGAAGTTGAAATAATTGTATGATTCACACTCAGAACTCGAAATTATTCAGTTGTTGTTCAAGTTTTTTAATGTGGAGATGAAGGATAATGATCCTTTGAAGAGTGCCTCTGAAATAAAATCCATTTTTCATGATACCATTTTTCATGATATAAAAGCCACTGGAATTGAAGTCGATCTACAACTCAAATATTTTATAAAAGTCCTTCACCCTGTCTATTCACATTATTTGGAATCTCTCCAAGCATGTGGGCAATTAAAAGACATTACATTTGGTAAACTTATAAACAAAATAGCTGAGAGAGAAAAGATATTTGGGAAGAAAGAGGCTTCACCTAAATCTATTGTAGAACATTTGTGCTTTGCACAAAAGGATCACGCTGAAACTTCTAGAGGTGACAAAAGTAGTAGAGGTCGTGGTAGGATAAAGTATAGAGCCAGGTGTGGGGGGGGGGGGGAAATAATCAGGCGAGAGACAAAAAAAGATAAACAACCAAAAAGAATTTTAATGACGGACCAAATAGAAAATGTTTTAGATGTGTTAAAATTGATCATATTGCTGCTAACTGTAAATTCCCTTGGGATAAAGTCAGTGAGAGGAGAGAACAGATGAAGGATCATCAACCACCAGATAAGGGAAGATCACCAGAGTATGCACATCACATTGTTTCTCATTGTAATTTTAATATTAATGATGTTTTCAATACTGCATTTTCTTCATGGCAAGATGGTTGGATTTTGGATTCAGGAGCCACTTGTCATATGACATTTAGGTCGTATTAATGTTAAAATCATTTATTTATACATGTGCAACCTAGGTACAAGACAGTTGTATCTCAGTAACTTATTAACTGTGAAAATGGAATATGAAACTAATTACATATTGTACAATAACAATCCTGAAGGATTAGTTAACATTCCCCCCTTAATCTGAAGGGACATCTAACATGACAAGTAACATTATGAACTTTTCAAACTTTTCACATCCTAATGCCTTTATAAATATGTCTGTGATATGCTATGAAGTAGGACAATGTGTCAGATGAATAAATTTGGCCTCTACATATTGTCGAATCCAGTGATATTTGGTGTTAACATGCTTGCTTCGATCATGAAACTTGGGATTATTGGTCAACTGAATTGCAAAAGAGTTGTCAATAAGTAGTGGAGTTGAAGCCTTTTGTTTCTCCTGCAAATCTTCATGTATTTTGAGAATCCAAATGATTCCTTTTGTAGCTTGAGTTGTTGCAACATATTCAGTTTTGGTGGTAGAATTAGTAGGAACAAATTGCTTGCATGATCTCCAACTGATGGTTTTTGATCCAAGACTAATCAAATAACTACAAGTAGAGACTCCATTCTCCTTATCTCCATCAAAATTAGAATTTAAATAGTCAGTGAAATGGAAATTTGCAACTTTGGAATATTTAATGCCATATGTTCAAGTGCCTTTAAAATACTTGAGCACTCGCTTTCCTACATTCTGATGTAGGAGCATCTGAGCATTCTTCATTAAAAGAGGAATCCAAAGCTGAGAAGGAGGAGACGTGGACAAACGTGCAAACTAGGAGGCAAATTCTGTTAAAACAAGGCTAAAATGATGGAATGGATAAAGTCTCTAAAAGACTTATTTAATGCAATTTAATCTGCCATGTATGCGTATAGAGAGATTTAGGGGTTTGTTAAGTGATTGTGGGAGAAATTCATGGATCGTAAATGATCCCTCCCTTTTGTAACTTCCTATATAAGAGAGTTTGTGTAAGGAGGGGAGAGATATAGAGCGACAGATAGAGACTTGTGGAACCGGAGTGTAGATTCAATGTAGTCGAGAGGGGGAAGTGTGACTAAGGATGAAATGCCTTAGGTTGTAACAGAAGTATGTATATATATAATGAAAATATCTATGAGTTGTGTGAAATTCGTGTATTTGGATAGTTATGCCTTTCTGAGTTATTCTGTGTTGTTGGAGTGTTATCGACCATCGATCACTAGAAGGATCGATTGCGATCAAATGTTAATCGAATTATTGTTATATGGGTGTCGTGTGTGAAAACAAAGTATGGCAGAGGAATTGTGTTTTAACGCAGATCCCATCAAGAGTGAATGAGATCAAATCAAAGGAGGAATAGACGGAGTAATGTGTAGGAGTCGTTGGATCTTATAGATCGACGGTTAGTATTGATGATCAATGGCGAAGGCGAGGCGAAGATGATAACTGATATGGATCATCAAATCTACAGATGGGTGAAATCGACAGATATCGAGTCAAAAGATGCACGCCGGTTAATTCAAAAACCAGATCTGATATTGATTAAATCACAGTTTAATATTCCCATCAGATCCATCTAAAGGAAATAGGCATGTGGAAAAAACCGGACCCGAAAAATTATAAATCGCAACCTAAAATCCCATCGGCTCCAAAAGGGAGACTAAACGTGGCGCAAGTTCTTGTGCGATGATGCGACAACCGTTGGATCGAGAGCCAGATCGATGGTCAAGATTTAATCGCAAATCGCATTTCGCAGAAGTCAAGTGCTGGCGAACGTTGGAAAACTACGATATGCGATGAGGTGAGATTACGATATTGCGATGAACGAGATTTGTGATATTGCAATGAGTGAGAATGCGATGAAGCGTGAGCCGTTAGATCAGAGAATGTGATGGATGGCAGAGATTAAATTCAATAGAGTTCAAGTGAAGAGACAGACCCGAGAAGTTCATGGATGCGAATCTATTCTATTTTAGATCTGGCCTTAGGCGTTCATGGTCGGGATTTCATGTATTTATATGTATTTGTGTTGACTATTGTTGTCCCAGTTTTTAAGGCAAAAGTGCCAATTAACGCTTCTGATAGAAACATGGGCCATAACCCACAGGTCCATGATCAATATTTTGGAAATGAAAGGGATATTGCCATATCGCAATTTCTCCTTTCATCAAGTGGTATCAGAGTAGGGAAAGGTTTCCTACGAGTAGAAAGAAGGAGTGCAAGCAGAAAGAGAAGAAGGTACAGTTGTGTTAAGGCTTGGCAAGTTTATGGTCTTTACTGTCATACAGATAGCAGTAGCAGAAGGTGAGAAGATTGCAGCAACCTAGACGAGGAGTGCTAAATTGGTTCCAGAGGAGAGAACCAGAAGGATGTCGAAATACTAAGCTCAGAGGAAAAAGCTTGGTGAGGTATCATGTAGCAAAGAAGACTATTACTAAAGAGGTTTGGTTGTAGCTCACAGAAGATCATGAAGGTAGTTCCACTAAGGAAGTGGGTAGAATTACTATGGGATTAAGGAGAAGCATATGACTAGGAGGTCATAAATTTTTGTGCCTCGGGAGTCTCATGTAGGAGAATCTGAGCACTATTCATTAAAAGAGGAATTCAAAGCTGAGAACGAGGAGACGTGGACAAACGTGAAAAACAGGATATATATATATATAATGAAAATATCTGTGAGTTGTGTAAAATTCGTGTATTTGGATAGTTATGCCTTTCTGAGTTATTCTGTGTTGTTGGAGTGTTGATCGACCATCGATCACTGGAAGGATCAATGGTGATCAAATGTTAATCGAATTATTGTTATATGGGTGTCGTGTGTGAAATCAGAGTATGGCAGGGGAATTGTGTTTTAACGCAGATCCCATCAAGAGAGAATGAGATCAAGTCAAAGGAGGAATAGACGGAGTAATGCGCAGGAGCCGTCGAATCTTATAGATCGACGGTTAGTATTGACGATCAATGGCGGAAGGCGAGGTGAAGACAAGAATTGATATGGATCGTCAGATCTATAGATGGGTGAAATCGACAGATATCAGGTCAGAAGATGCACGCCAGTTAATTCAAAAACTGGACCCGATATCAATTAAATCACAGTTTAATATTCCCATCGACTCCATCCAAAGGAAATAGGCACGTTGAAAAAGCGAGACCCTAAAAATTATAAATCGCAACCTAAAATCCTATCGGCTCCGAAAGGGTGGCTAAACATCGAGCAAGTTCTCGTGCGATGATGCGACAACCGTCGGATCGAGAGCTAGATTGATGGTCAAGATTTAATCACAAATCGCCTTTCGCAGAAGTCAAGTGTTGGCAGACTGTGGAAAACTGCGATATGCGATGAGGCGAGATTATGATATTGCGATGAACCAGATTTGCAATATTGCGATGAGCGAGAACGTGATGAAGCGTGAGCAATTGGATCAGAGAATGTGATGGACGGCAAAGATTGAAGCCGATAGAGTTTGGGTGAAGAGACGGACCCGAGAAGTTTATGGATGCAAATCTATTCTATTTGAGATCCGGCCTTACGCGTTAATGGTCAGGTTTTCATGTATTTCTGTGTATTTGCCCTGACTGTTGTTGTCCCGGTTTTTAAGGTAAAAGTGACAATTAACGCTTCCGATAGAAACATGGACCATAACCCACAGGTCCACGATCAATATTTTGGAAATGAAAGGGATATTGCCTTATCACAAGTTCTGCTTTCATCACATTCCAATGACCTTCACATGGCTGATGCATGAACCTGTAAAGTATCCCTATAACAAAAGATATGTCAGGTTGAGTAGTGGTAAGAAAAATCAAATTTCTGACAAGTTGTTTATACTTTGTTGGATCATCAAACATACTTCCTTCAGTGGAAGTAAGCTTCAAATTTTCCTTCATAGGAGTAGCAATAATATTACAATCTAGCATCCCAAATTTTTCCAATAGCTATCCAATGTACTTTTTCTAAGAAATGAAAATGTATTTTGGTTTCCGATCAACTTCAACCCCTAAATAATAATGTAATAAACCTAAATATATCATGTCAAAAACTTTCAATAATTCTCTTTTAACGGGCGTTATGTAGTCATCATTGTTTCCTGTGATCATCAAATCATCTACATACAAAACCAAATATACAACTGACTTTCCAATATTCTTAACAAAAAGAGTTGCACCATCCAGATCAAATAACTTATAATTCAACTTGAGAAGGTGTTTCGTTAACTTTCCATACCATGCATGAGATGCTTATTTCAACCCATACAAAGCCTTCACTAACTTACATACTTTTTTCTCTTTGCTTTTGGATGCAAAACCTTCTGGCTGAAACATATAAAGATCCTCCTTCAAATCACCATTAAAAAAAAAAAATTTAACATCCATATGGTGTATCTTCTAGCTATTCCGAGTTTCAAGAGAAAAATAAATTCTAATTATGGCCCATTTTGCTATAGGAGGAAATGTCTCTATGTAGTCAACACCTTCCTTCTGAGCATAACCTTTTGCTACAAGCCTTGCCTTGTATTTTATCTTATACACCCATTAGCAACCAATAGGTTTGACACCTACAAGAGGATCCACTAACCTCCAAGTTACATTCTTAAAAAGTGCATCATACTCTTTTTTCATCGCATCCTTCCATTCATCACAATAAGCAACTTCTTCAAAACAACTAGGTTCGCTAATTGTACAATGATTGAATTCACAGTCATGAGAAACATTACCTGAATCGCCTTTAGAATACTTTCTTATTTCAAAATCATCATACTTGCTTGGAACTTTTGAGCACGTGTAGATATTCATAAAGGTTGTTGAAGTGGCTGTGATGGTTGCTCATCCTTTAGTACAGGTTCTTCAAGAACACTTTATGACCCTACAAAAACAACATTATCCACCAAATTTTCTTCAGTAGTAACATCCTCATCATTCTCACGAGTCAAAGATGGAAAAACCACAGACTAATCCATAATGGGAACCCCCCCCTTTAGTATGTGAAACATCATTATTAGATTCAAAATAGAACTTTTTAGATGCAAATTTATCCAAATGAGCTAGTTGCCTATCAATAGTGGAATTAACTTTATCTGATTCAAGAAAATAACATCTCTCGAAAGAATAAACTTCTTATTTTCTTCATCATACAACCTATATGCTTTGGAAGTATTAGAATAACAAAAAATATACATTTTTGACTTCTTACTCCTAATTTATTTCGTTGTTGCTTAGGAATCAAAGCATAGCATTTTGATCCAAAACTTTGAAATATTGAACAGTTGAGTGTCGGTCATACCAAAGTTCATAAGGAGTCATGTTGTTTATAATAAAATAATGACAATGATTTCTAATATAAGATGCATAAAGAATTGCTTCACCCCAAAACATCAACTTCACATTCTTAAAAAACATCATAGATCTAATCATATTAAGCAAAGTTCTATTCATTTGTTCCGCGATGCCATTCTATTGTGGATTATAAGGTATGATTGTTTCATGTTTGATTCCATTGTCCTTCAAATATTGTTCAAAAGCATGAGAAGTATACTCGTCACCATTATCAGTTCTAAGAATGCCTATATTCTATTGAGTTTCATTTTTAATCATGAAATGAAAAGTTTTTAAAACTTCAAACATGGGTGACTTATCCTTCAACAAATACACCCAACACATTCTTGAGTAATCATCAATAAATGTCAGCACATATTTATTTCCATTGGCAGTTGCAACAGGCATAGGTCCACATAAATCTAAATGTATAAGACCTAATTTTCGTGAAGCTATAAAAGAAGAACTATGAAAAGGTTGTCTACAATGTTTTCCCAAAATACAAGCATCGCAAGGTGTAATCTTTCTTGGAACTATCAGAAGACCTTTAATACCTTGCTTTTTCATAGTTTTGATGCTTCCATAATTGATGTGACCAAATTGAGCATGCCACAACAAGATGGGAGATAGGATATCACTTTGTTGCACCAAAAGAGAAAAAATTTCACGAGAATTAGTAGATGAAGTACCATTTAATTTTAAAAGTGTACCTTCTTCAACACTAGTCATAACAACTACATGATCAGATGTTCTTATTATCTCGATGATGCCATCAAATATATGAATAGAATGCCCATGCTGCTGAATATGGGTAAGAGACATCAAATTTTGTTGAAACTGTGGAATATAAAGTACATCTTGTAGAACATAATCTGCAAGATTCGGTATCTTCAAACGAATAGACCCAATGCTAGATGGTTTAATTTGAGACTTTCCAGGAAAATAAATAACACCATCAATATCATCACTGAAAGCTTAAAAAATAGTATCACCTAAATGTAATATGACAAGTGGCTCCTGAATCCAAAATCCAACTATCTCGCCACTAATAAAATGCAGTGTTGAAAACATCATTAACATTAAAATTATAGTGAGCAACAATGTAATGTGTATACTAATATGATTTTCCCTTATCTGGTGGTGGTTAATCCTTCGACTGTTCTCTCCTCTCACTCACTTTCTCCCAAGGGATTTTACATTTAGCAATAGTATGACCAATTTTACCACATCTAAAACATTTGATAGTTGGTTTGTCATTAAAATTATTATGTTGTCTGTATCCTTGATTATTTCCCCCCCCTGCCTCTATAATTTCTCCTACCATGACCTCTACTACTTTTATCACCTCTAGAAGTTTCAACATGAGACTTTTGATCCTTTTGTGCAAGGCACAAAGTTTCTACATTAGAGTTAGCTGGAGCCCCTTTCTTCCAAAATACCTTTTCTCTCTTAGCTATTTTGTTTACAAGTTCATCAAATGTAATGTCTTTTAATTGCCTACTAGCTTGGAGAGATTCTAAATAGTGTGAATAGAAAAAGTGGAGGACTTTTATAGAAGTTGTGAGTTGTAAATCGACTTCAATTCCAGTGGCCTTTATATCATGAAAAATGTCTTTTATTTCAAAGGCACTCTTCAAAGGATCATTATCCTTCATCTCCAAATTAAACAACTTCAACATCAACTGAATAACTTCAAGTTCGAAGTGTGAATCATACAATTCTTTCAACTTCTTTAATGCTTCAAATGCAATATCACAAGACACGATATATTGGCATACCTCTTCTACCATCGATGCAGTTATTAATGCATATGCCTTGTTATCTTTTCTCTCCCAAATTGCACATTGCTTCTCGTTATCAAGTAGCTTTGGTGCAATTTCTTTTCCATCTTTATATGTTCTGCCTTGACAAACTTCCCACAAATAATTAAAAAACAAGGGCACTTTTGAGTTTTCTAAACTACTCTTGATAATTCTCCTTTCCACTAAGGAAAACTCCAACTATGGAAACTATTGAAGTCATAATTGTTTTGCAACCAAATAATTTCTTCAAAAAAATCATTTTCAAATTTTCACATATGTGAAGTAGTCCTCTAAAAGAAAATATAAATCGCTTTCTCCCTTTGTTTTAAATAAAAATTGGCTTAGTCATTTGATGGTGGGCTCCAAAAATATTTAAGCAGAGAACTAAGTCCAAATCTCACTATTTCCATTTTTCTTTTTCACCACTTTTAACTCCAATTTAATTTCAGAATTAACCATTTTTACTTTTACTTTCTCATTTCACCTTTCTTTAACCATTTTCTTTTTCTTAAATACAATTGATAAAAGAAATGAGAAATATTTTATTTAATCATAATCTGATATAGTTCCCATTCACTTGATACTCACCAACTTTTTCTCCTATTAGCTTTCACATTTCTATGATTATTTCTCTACTCACTTTCACCTATCTGGCTCTACTTCTTTCTCTACTCACTTTCACCTTTCTAGCTTTGCCTCTTTCTCTGTTCACTTTCGCCTTTCTAGCTCTGCCTCTTTCTCTCTTCACTTTGACCTTTCTGGCTCTGCCTACTTCCACACACAAAATGTTGTTTCTGGAAGTAATATAAAATATAGAGAAAATGTATTCACCTTATTCGTGGTCTCATATTTTGGAAAATGTCTCCATATTCATTTATTTTTTTAACAAATTCTTGTCAAAAAATTATGTAAATATTAATTTACCTTCACTTTCATGAACCTTGAAGCATTCTCTACTTTCCAGTAATATGTGGATTAAATTCAAACCCCAAATATGGAGAAAAAAAATCCACTAAAAATAATTAATAATTCACTTCCAAAAAAAATGCTTCAAATCTTCCCTAATATTCAATGTTATTTATTCACTATTGATTGTGCCAACAATAAAAGTCACTGGTGGGTAATCACTTTTACCTTGGTTGCTTTTAAATCGATTTCCAACGCTCTCGTAATCTTTATCTCATGCCTTTGCAAGCAATGTGCTCCTCAAAATGCATTTTATGAAACTTGTACATTCTTCTCTCCATAAACTTCAAACCAACGTCTCCTTAAAAACAAACTCAGTAAGCATGGAGTTTACAAACAGCTTAACCTGGGTTCTGATACCACTATACAAGCCCGAATAAACTCCATAATGAAAGAGCATAATGAAAGAGCATCATATTAATGATAGAATCACTTATTTATACATGTTCAATCTAGGTACGAGACAATTGTGTCTCGGTAACTTATTAACTATAAAAATGGATTATGAAACTAATTACATATTGTATAATAACAAAACCATTTGGAATTGGGTCTATTCGTTTGAAGATACCGAATCTTGCAGATTATGTTCTATATGATTGACTTTATATTCCATAGTTTCAACAAAATTTGATGTCTCTTATCCATATTCGGCAGCAGGGGCATTCTATTCATATATTTGATGACATCATCGAGATAAGAAGACAATCTGACCATGCAGTTGTTATGACCGATGTTGAAGAAGATACACTTTTAAAATTAAATGGTACTTCATCTACTAATTCTCATGAAAGTTTTGTTGTTTTGGCACAACAAAGTGATATCCTATCTCCCAGCTTGTTGTGGCATGCTTGATTTGGTCACATGAATTATGACAACATCAAAATTATGAAAAAGCAAGGTATTAAAGGTCTTCCAAAAGTTCCAAGAAAGGTTACACCTTGTGATGCTTGTATTCTGGGAAAACATTGTAAACAACCTTTCCATAGTTCTTCTTTTAAAGCTTCACGAAAATTAGGTCTCATACATTCAAATTTATGTGGACCCATGCCTGTTGCAACTGGCAATGGAAATAAATACGTGCTAACATTTATTGAAGATTACTCAAGAATGTGTTGGGTGTATTTATTGAAGGATAAGTCACAAGTGTTTGAAGTTTTTAAAACTTTTCATTTCATGATTAAAAATGAAACTCAGCAGAATATAGGAATTCTCAGAACTGATAACGGTGGCGAGTATACTTCTCATGACTTTGAACAATATTTGAAGGACAATAGAATCAAACATCAAACTACCATACCTTCTAATCCATAACATAATGGTGTCACAAAATGAATGAATATAACTTTTCTTAATATTATTAGATCTATGATGTTTTTTTAAGAATGTGGAATTGATGTTTTTGGGCGAAGAAATTCTTTGTGCGGATTATATTAGAAATCATTGTCCTTCTTCTGTTATTAACAGCAAGACTCCTTATGAACTTTGGTATGATCGACTCCCAACTGTTCAACATTTCAGAGTTTTTGGATCAAAATGTTATGCCTTGATTCCTAAGCAACATCAAAATAAATTAGGAGTGAGAAGTCGAAAATGTATCTTTTTGGGTTATTCTAATACTTCCAAAGCATATAGGTTATATGATGAAGAAAATAATAATTTTATTCTTTCCAGAGATGTTATTTTCCTTGAATTGGATAAAGATAATTCCACTGTTGATAGGCAACTGGCTCATTTGTAGAAATTTGCATCTAAAAAGTTCTATTTTGAGACTGATAATGATGTTACACATATTGAAGGGGGGGTTCCCATTCTGGATCAGGCTGTGGTTTTTCCATCTTTGACTCATGAGAATGATGAGGATGTTATTGCTGAAGAAAATTTGGAGGATAGTGTTTTTCTGCAGGGTCAAAAAGTGCTCCTGAATAACTTGTACTTCAGGATAAGAAACCATCACAACCACTTCAACAACCTTTATGAAGATCTACATGTGCTCGAAAAGTTCCAAGCAAGTATGATGATTTTGAAATAGGAAAGTATTCTAAAGGTGATTTAGGTAATGTTGCTCATGACTGTGAATTCAATCATTGTACAATTAGCTAACCTAGTTGTTTTGGAGAAGCTGCTAATTGTGATGAATGGAAGGATGTGATAAAAAAGGAGTATGCTGCACTTATTAAGAATGGAACTTGGAGGTTAGTGGATCCTCTTGTAGGTGTCAAACTTATTGGTTTCAAATGTGCATATAAGATCAAAGACAAGGAAAATGGCTCGCTTGATAAATACAAGGCAAGGCTTCTAGCAAAAGGCTACGTTTAGAAGGAATGTGTTGACTACAACAGAGACATTTGCTCCTACAACAAAATGGGGCCCAATTAGAACTTTGTTTTCTCTTGCAACTCAGAATAGATGGAAGATACACCATGTGGGTGTTAAAAAAACTTTTTTGAATGGTGATTTGAAGGATGTTTATATGTTTCATCCAGAAGGTTTTGTTGCCAAAGGCAAAGAGAAAAATGTATGTAAGTTAGTGAAGGATTTGTATGGACTAAAAAAAGCATCTCGTGCATGGTATGATAAGTTAACTGAACACCTTCTTAATTTGAATTATATGTTATTTGATCTGGATGATGCAACTATTTATGTTAAGAAAATTGGAAAGTCAGTTGTATATTTGGTTTTATATGTAGATGATTTGATGATCACAGGAAACAATGATGACTATATAGCGTCCGTTAAAAGAGGATTATTGAAAGTTTTTTACGTGACATATTTGGGTTTATTACATTATTATTTATAGATTGAAGTTGATCAAAAACCCAAATACATATTTGTTTCTCAGGAAAAAAAAATATATATATTGGACAAATTTGGGATGTAGAATTGTAATCTTGTTGCTACTCTTATGGAGAAGAATTTGAAACTTACTTCCAGTGAAGGAAGTACATTTGACAATCCAACAAAGTCCATGCAACTTGTTGGAAGTTTGAATTTTCTAACTACTGCTCGACCTGACATAGCTTTTGTTGTAGGGATACTTTCTAGGTTCATGCACCAACCATGTGAAGGTCATTGGAATGGAACAAAGTGAGTGCTCAAGTATTTGAAAGGAACTCGAACGTATGGCATCAAATATTCCAATGTTGCAAATTTCCATCTCACTAGTTCTTTAGATTCTGATTTTGATTGAGATGAGGAGAATGGAGTCTCTACTTCTAGTTATTTGTTGAGTCTTGGATCCGCAACCATCAATTGGAGATCATGTAAGCAATATGTTCCTGATTCTACCACTGAAGCCAAATATGTTGCAACAACTCAAGCTACAAAAGAAATAATTTTTCTTCGCAAAATACTTAAATATTTGCAAGAGAAACAAAAGGCTTCAACTCCACTACTTATTGACAACTCTTCTGTAATTCAGTTGCCCAAGAATCCCAAGTTTCATGATCAAAGCAAGCATATTAACACCAAATATCACTTGATTCAATATTATGTAGAGGCCAAAGTTATTCATCTAACACATTGTCCTACTTCAAAGCAGATTGCAGACATATTTACAAAGGCAATGGGACGTGAAAAGTTTGAAAAGTTCAAAATGCTACTCGACATGTCAGATGTCCCTTTGGATTAAGTGGGGGAATGTTAACTAATCCTTCGGGATTGTTATTGCACAATATGTAATTAGTTTCATATTTTGTTTTTACAGTTAATAAGTTACCGAGACACAATTGTCTCATACCTAGATTACAAATGTATAAATAAGTGATTTTATCATTAATACAATGCTCTTTGATTGTGCTCTTTCATTGTGGAGTTTATTCGGGCTTGTACACTATTAACAATTATTGATTTAACATTGAGCAATGTGGGTTAACAAAGCATAATTTCTAACTTGAGTGTAAGGGACTAAGTTGCCTTGCAACACTTGTTTAAAATGCACTTTTGAATCTTTAAATAGATTCAACGCCATAAAAAACCCTAAGCTACTTGAACTTTGTAGCTTAAACAATTTAAATTTATGATTCTAAAAAATCTATGTGGATTTTGGACAAAATTAACCTAAAAATGTTCAGAAAATGGCTATTTCATCTATTAGTTAGGCTACACATAAAGAAAATAAAAAAATGAAAAATATCACAAATATCAATATAAAAATAAATAAATTAAATTACTTAAAAAAAAAAAAAAAAACATAAAAATTACAAAGAAGAGCAAAAATTAAAAATCACTTACTTTAAATGGACTATTGTAATAACTAAAGAAATATATTCAACATGTTATAGATTATTTTAAACATTTTTTTAATAATGATGATGATGATTAACATCCACTAAGACCAATATGGTCTATGGGATCTTAAGAAAGTAAGAGATTAATTGAAACTCTTGAAAATTTTATTTCTATGATCACAAAGAAGGGAGAGAAGCGTTTTGAGATCACTATAGTTTTCAAGAAGGTTGGTAGTGTGGCAAAGGTTTTGGAAATGAGAACTAATATGAGTAAGAGTTGAATAATCCAAGAGAAAGTGTTTTTCATCTTCAACCCGCTTAGTATCACAAAGGTGACAAACTCTTTCTCCACATTATAATTTTGTTGATTTCACAATTCAAGAAGATTGGTAGTGTGGCAAAGGTTTTGGAAATGAGAACTAATGTGAGTAAGAGTCGAGTAACCCAAGAGAAAGTGTTTTTCATCTTCAACCTTCTTAGTATCACAAATGTGACAAACTCTTTCTCCCACGATGTTTTGGGAATTGTCACTTCGAAACTCATGAAAATTAGTTATTATTTTTGCAATGTTCATTTTCTTCTTAACACTAGTCAAGACAAAAAGATAATTCTGGTTAGCGAGATTGGGGTGATCACCTCCTTATAATACCTTAGCTTCCTTTTTCCTTCTAACTCCTTATTGTCCTATAATTTATCATTAAATTTGGAAGTAATAACATTTTTA
>APFE031365722.1:0-40600 GCA_000404065.3 Pinus taeda
CTCCTGCACTCCGTCGGATCGGACTGCCACCCAAGCTAGCCGGCAGGCTGCCGGGGTGGCAAGGGGTGGGGCACCGCCGCCCACCCAACGCCACCCTGGTGGCCCGCTGGCCCGCCCAGGGTGGCAGTCCGATTCCTGGTGCCACCTATCTCATCATGATGAAGGTACATTTCTATCTAGTTTTCTTTGGCATACTATATTTGGACACATTAATTATGATATCCTTCGTTTATTGAAAAATAATAGTGTTTATAGTTTGCATATTATTCCTAGGAAATTGAACCAATGTGATTTTATATCTTTGGAAAGCATAGGAAACAACCCTTTCATGATTCCACTGATCCATTCTAGTTTGTGTGGCTCTATGCATGTTCCTTCTGCTAATGGAAATACATATATAATGACCTTTATTGATGATTACATCAGAAAGTGTTAGGTGTACTTGTTAAAAAGAAAATCTCAAGCTTTTGAAACTTTCAAAAAATATCATGCATGGATTCAAAATGAAGAACAATCACATATTCACTCCCTTCATATTGATAATGTTAAAGAATATACTTCTAATGAATTTGAAAACTATCTCTATCAACATGGGATTCAACATCAAGCTAAAATCCATATATCCTCAACAAAGTTGAAAGAATGAACCGAAGTATCTTGAATATGGTTTGTTCCATGATGTTTTTAAAAATGTAAAGTTTGTGTTTTGGGATGATGTGATTCTATGTGTAATGTATGTAAAAAACAAAATGTCCATCCTATGCTCTTAGAAGTAAGGCTCCTTATGAAATGTGGCATGTTTGTATTCCTGCGTAAAGCATCTTAAGGTCTTTGGTTCCACCTACGATGTCTACTCCAATGGAATAGAATCTGATCCTCACATCAAAAGAATGGAATGATTTTGAGGATGCAACTAATTACAAACAACTTATATGAAATCTAATCTACCTCACCACTACTAGACTAAATATTTCATTTGTTATTGGAATTCTTTCCAAATTTATGCAAAATCTTTGTTAAGGACATTGGTCTGCTACAAAAAGAGTTATGGAGTACTAGAAAGGAACTCAAGACTTTGGACTTGAATATTTACAAGTGGATGGCTTCAATTTGATTGGTTATTCTGATTCAGACTTCGACAGGGACAAAGAAAATAGTGTGTCAATTTTAGGCTATCTCGTGAGTCTTGAATCAATAGCTATCTCCTAGAGGTCACACAAGTAGTCAGTTCTAGCAGAATCCTTGACAAAGATTGAATATGTGGCAGCTAAAAAAGAAAAAAAGGAGATTGTATGTCTTGGGAAAATACTTGAAGATTTGCATGAGAAACAAGTGAATTCTACCTCTCTTTTGGTTGACAATATATCTGTAATCAATTTGGCTAAGAATCCTTGATTCCATCATTGAACCAAACACATCAACACAAAGTATTCTTTGATTAGATATCATGTAGAGGCCAAGACTATTCATTTAAGACATTGTTCCACAAATGATAAATTTGCATACATCTTCACCAAAGCACTCATAAGAGAAAAGTTTGAAATTTTCATAATGATGCTTGGGCTCAATTTCAAGTCTCATAAATTGACATGCTAACACTCTGGAATAGAGTAAATTTGGATATTAGAATGACTTTGAAGTGCGATGGTGCTCTCTTTGGAGACATTTTATAAAATTGGAATGATATAGACAAAATTAGCATGGCCCCTGTGCAAGGATGACATGCAAAAATTGAATAATGGTCCAAATTTTTCTACCTTGGGCCCTATGTTTCTTCGAATTAGGTGGCCCTCTGACCTCCTTTATTTCTTGTCATCTTGGCATAAATACTATTCAGGATCATTTTCTGGGAAATCTAACCTCAGAAGACTTTAGACCACCCTAAATACCTCTGTTTGCAAATTTAGTTGTTTAGAAATAGTACCATATTAAAACAATTAACATCCCCCTCAGATCTACTGCTTTGAATGCCCTCTCCTCCTATTTAGAATTCATTAACCCTAAAATTCACACCCCTGATCCCTCTTTAGACCTTCATGAATGAATCTGGATGGAATCTTTAACTGATCCTTTGAGAAATCCCCCCGCCTCCACTCTTAAATATCACTCAGTGGAGAAGGCTTGGTAGCTTAGCCTCTCTGATGAAGCCTTGGAAGACTGGAAAAAGAAAAGAAAATGTTGGATCCTCCATTTTGATGGAGCCTCTAAAAGAAACCCAAGGGTGAAAAAAGGGGGAGGAATTATCACTAATCTCGAAGGAAAATTTGTTACCAATCTCTCTTGGGGTTTGGGAAGGAAAACCAACAATTAAGGGGAAATGTATGGTCTACTAGGAAGCTTAAATTTGGCCCAAGAAATGGAAATTCTCAAGCTAATAATCTTAGGAGATTCTATGATTATAGTATAACATATGAATATTGGTTCCTATCCAAAAGAGAATCATCTCAATCTCCTCCTCAAAACAATAAATTGTGCTTTGGAACACTTTCTTTCGAAGTCTCTCTTTCATATTCTTAGAGGCCAAAATTCAAAAGTAGGTCATCAATCTAATCTAGCATGTTTCCTCAACGTGGGTCAAACTGAAATTAATGGCATCAAATATTGGAAAACTATACCATAAGTCTTATATAATGACTTTAATCAATCGACATATGTAAAACTCATCATACCTCCCTCTTGGTGACATTTTAAAGGAAAAATTAAGTTTTGGAGTTAATATGCAATGAGCTAGGATGGATGATGTCATGGCTACAACCAAGCACCCGATCCATGCATGTGAGGCCTTCATAAATTCACACACTCCATCCTGCCTCAAACAGATGCAGTTGTCTCGTACAGTTCCACCACCTCGTTATGTGATGAAGCTAGATAAGTTGAGCATTATAAGTTTTAATGGCGATTCGATGGTCTCTGCCTGTGAGAGTTGACTCTCCTGTGTTAAATTCCAAGTCTATCTTAGGTTCCTTCACAAATTTGTCCAAGCACAACCCTTGTGAGGTATCTCTTCCAATCACCCCCATACAATCTTTGTGCCCATTCATTTTGAATTCATCATGGTATCGGTTATTTTGGGTGACAAGAGGCTCTGTAATGAGCTCCTTATGCACGCTTGCTCCTTTAATGTCAGTGAGTCAAGGAATTGGCTTCCCCTTCCCTACAACCTGTTCAATTGGAGCAATTACTTTAGAAGAGCCCATTTTGTGCAGCAAATTGACAGTGGTAGGGCTCAGGGCTACCTCAGTAATCAAGACCTTGACAGTAAAGGGTGAATCTAGCAAGTCATATTCATTTTCCTGATTTCTATATGGTTCTAGTCTCTTTTTCTCATTAGTGTAAATTCCCATGTTGTCCTTGCATTCAATCAACTCTAGTTATTTAGGACCTGTTGTCGCTGTGACAACGACCCTCCAAATCAATTTTGGAGCCTACATAAACTATCGTTTCAAGACACTTAGTGTTATCACGTTGTTTGTTTTGTTATTTTTATGTTTTCTCCTAGTGTTGCATCCTCCTAAGTCAATGTTTCCTAAGTGTCGTTACCTAACCCTTAGAAGCACTTGTGTTATCTAGTCCATGGTTAGGTGGACTCGTGACTTTTCTTGACTTAGAAACTAGTATTTTTTCCATGCACACACTTGAAAATCACACAAAAGAAAACAAAATCAAGAAAAGCACCCTTTAAAGGCAAAAGCACACTTCAAGATCACGAAGACATGCTATTGTGTTGAGCGCACTCCTTTGGGATGAAGAAGTGCACCCTCCTTGAGCACACTCCTTCATTCTTAATAAGTCTGCCCTCCTTGAGTGCATTCCTTCATGCTGAAGACATGTGCTTTTCTTGAATGCATGCATGAGCTTCTTGTTGTATGTGGGCCCACTCCTAGAAAATAGGAGCCCACTTAACTTCCTTCAACTAACTCATTCACTTTTTAACAAGTGACGATCATGCATGAAACAATTTTGCATGCAATCTCTTTTAAATTAACCCAGCAAATCATTCATTTTCATAATCATTCTCATATGGGTTGGGCGCACATCTATGGATCAAGAAACTCTTCATCGATCTGTGTTACAAGTAATTTTTGCATGTTGAATCTATTCATTTCCTTTCATGATTTCACTATAGATCTTGCTTTCCTTGTTGGTGTTTCTTTGTTTTTCAGTTTATTTACTAGCATTTCTATTCAATCTTGCTTCTACGATGTTAATTTTCTATCGAAAGCTAAAACTTTGCATGTTCCTTGACCCTTCACATTCTGATCATGATTGTGACAACATCCATAAAAGGTTGTAGATATTTTATTCTTCTCATTTCTGTCATGAAATCTTCCTTCCATACTTGTTCTTGATCCATTCTCTGATAGAGAACACTTCTGGAACCCGAAGCTTGATTAGCTCTGAAAATTGTGCCCAAAATAGACAAGTTTTCCTCTTGAGTGCACTCCTTCATCACAAAGAACTGCACCCTCCTTGAACACATGAGTGCACCCTAAAGGCTTGAATTTTTTTTCTTCGTCCCTTCGATATACACTAATGTGCCCTCCTTTTCCTTAAGCGCATGAGGCCACCTTGAAGGCCTACAAGCCCAAAGACTTGTTCCTTGGTCCCTTCAGAGTGCGCCAACATGCCCTCTCTATCTCTTTGAGCACATGAGCACACCATGAAGGCCTGAAGGCCTGAAGACTCATTCTTCATCTCTTCGGAGGGCACTCTTGAGTTCTTTTTCTAGATTGAGCACACTACAAAGCCCTGAATAACCCTTGACGCCTCTTCATGCTTTGAAATTCTGCCCTCCTTGTTTGCATTCCTATTTTCTTATGCATGCAAGTAATTATGTGTCGTCATTGATAAATTTTCATGTTCAGTTACAATAATGACTCTTTGAATATGAGTATTTCATAAAGCTAATCTTGACACCATGTGTGTGTTGCCACAAATAGGTGTTCGAGCTATAAGTATTGTCACTCTTTCATCATTTCTCTGAGCCATGCCTCTTGCTACATGAAAATTGGCCTCCTAAGCCTCAAAAGAAAGCATTGAGGAAGTAGTTGAAGTGACAAAGCCAACCATTCCCATCTGTTGAGACACATAGTGCTTCATTGATAAGTCTACTTAGCTCACATGAGGCGGCATAAAATACACATTCATGTAGAAGTAGTTTACTGAGAACTTGGAGGACTTAGAAGTATACATCAATATCAAGCGGTCCAAGGTAAATAGGATCACATGTAGATTCCCAGTCATCCCTTGTGTGGAAGTGATTGAGAGGATTATTGCACACATGGATGACTCTCATCTTGTGCTCCGTAGTGAAAGTGGCGTTCAACTCACCACCTATTATGGAGAATACATGCAGGCCTACTACAAGATGCTCAGGCCCACAAAATATGCAAATAATGACTTCTACATCAGATGGGCGATCTCGACACAAGTGACATCATCAAATCATGGCGTCGAGATCCTGCTAAGTTTCTAATCACCCATCTACAGTTTATCTAACCAGGATTCTCAGATATGTATATTAGTATCTTATTTCTATGTGTTGTCAGTTGCATGGGCGGAGGAATGTTGAGGTGTTTGAGGAAAACTGGATATATATTCTAAATATGGTGGTTACCCATGGTAAAGCTTTCAATTGGGCAGATATATTGTGATTTGAGTTGCAACATCATGTGAGGCAGGCAAAAGCATCTTTGAGGGTGAATCAAGCACCATAATTTTATATGTTTGCATTCCTTTTAGATGGAATCTGTGCGCAATATGCTTTCCTAGGAATGTACTGGAAATGGACCCCTAGGAACAAGTTCCCAGTTTACTTCCACTATAGAGTGTTGTCAAAATCAAGCTTAAGAGGCACATATGTCAGATTGGTTGAAAACTTCTTTGTAGTTATATTCCATATGATATTTGAGATGATCCTTCTTGCATAACCGATCAGGTGAAGTAGTCACTACAGGATATCATGGATTAGTTTGTAGCACCCGAGGGTACATATATTAGATGTTTTGGATGTCAGATCTCCCCTCATCTCATGCTGCGATATGTGACCAATAAGTTGGTCATGTAGGAAGTAGCATATTCGTTGGAAAATGAGTTGTCTAGAGTCCTTCACAAGAGGAAGAAAGCCCCTTGCCCCACCTTCCCTTTGAGGATCAGACTATATGAGTTAAAGAGAAACAAGGCAGCAGCTGCAGAAATACAAGAGTTGGATTTCTTGCACTTTGAAACTAAATATTTTCATGGATATGATCCCAAGAGAGTGTGCAGGCATAATTGTCAAAGAATCGATTTCAATTGGGGATATTCTTCAATTTCTACAACAGAATATGAGAAGGTGAAGAACTTGTACAATGTAGTTAGAAAGACACATCCAGGGATGGAGACCAGTTCACCCCAAGATCTACCAGCTCAAGATATGTAGGCGCAGGAGGAACAACAGATAACCCCTCAAGCAAAGACTGTAGCTCCTAGAAAGAGGATCAAGTATGATTCGATAGGACAAAGTAGTAGGAAATGGAAAGTTGATGCTTTGAATATAGGAGTTATTAAGAAAATCAGGAGAGGAGAGAATTAGAAGAAGAGGAGAAGAGGAAACAAGATGAGTTGCTTAGAAAGAAATAGGAAGAAGAAGAGGAAAGTAGAAGAATAGAAGAGGAACAACAAAGGTAATCCCAGGAGGAAGAAGTAACACAAATATTGGAAGAAGAATAGTTGACTCAGGAGATAGAGGAAGAGTTGGAGGAGGAGGATACCATCCATCCCATGGATGATGAACCAAGTTCCCTAGAAGAACCCCTGCTCATAGGTGGTCATCTTCCATTTGGAGAAATGGGAATCACACCTCCACCTGAGGATAGAGTCATGGATGTGTGAAATGTCGTGTTTGATCAACACAAGAAGAGTATCATGTAGCAAAGATGAAGATACTTCTCAAATGATCGTCAAAACCCAGTCTCAATATCTACAGAGAAGGTGATAGCTACCAATACTAGAAGGAATCCTAGGGAAATCATGGTGGAAAATATTGCTTTTGTTATAGTAGCACATGACAATTCAGAATATCTACTGAGTGAGAATGTTATAGTAAGGAACAAACTTGTTGCAGTGAAGTAACATGCAAAACATCTTGTGGCAAAGAATCAATGGTTATGTTCACACAGTTACAACATCGCATAATGGCAATCATCCATGCAAGAGGAACTGGGCCCGAAGGAGGACACCATGGCATAGTTGTATGATGATATCATACTTATACAAAAAGTGATGGCTCCTCTCGTTAGCATTTAGAAGAAAGCACAAGAGGTAATAAAACTCCTGAAAGTGGCAAATAGAGCAATTGACCAACTCCAAGAATGGACTTCCAAATATCTGGATTATTTGCAACATTTGGAAATGAAAGACAGAACTAAGATATACAAAGTTCAATTGAGACTCCACCATAAGAACTACATGCATCTTGGAGAATGGTCGATTAGCACTATTGCTGCTTATAATCGATTGCACAATGGTTTCGAGTCTCTAACACAAAAACATGGGATTCCCATAATAGGAGCACTTGGGAAAATCAGAGGCAAGGAAATCATCTTTCGAGAGATCAAGAAATATATATAATAGATCAAGCAAGGATCAGAACAGGAAGGCTTGGAGATTACCAAAGACATTATCCTACAATATGCCATCACGCCAGTCAAAGCTAACATGAAACTTTCATGGCTATGGAATAATTTACAGTCAAGCTCCAAGACCATATTGACGAAGGCACTGGAGGTGAAGATGTGTTACACAGGGGACTTTCCAGTTCGGGTCAAAGTCATCTCAATGAGGTTCAAAGCATGGCACACATACATCAAACATGAGATCTATGAGGAAGTACATGATTTGTTAATTTGAAAATACTTTGTCCTATTATCGGTTTTGTCTTATATAGCGACAATCTCATATGTAATTTGTCTTTTGTAATAAATGGTATGTAATGAAGTCCAACAGGCACATGTGAAATGTGAAGCCAGGTATGGAATGTAAAGAGTCATGTAGAGAATATGAATATTCATAGAAGTTGTAGAGTCATGAGAAAGCTCAAAACTCATTATCATTAGTTATAAATAGTTCCTCATAACTCAAGCTAGGGGCTTGGATTCTTGGAGTCTTGCCTTGGATTCTCTTGTAGTGCACAGGATATATATCACTCTTTCGAGAATCAAGTTGTGGCTTCATGCTCCACTATTGGATCTAGTGTTTTATCTATGTAACAGTGTACTTGGGAAATTTCATTTATAATCAGAAGCTCTATGAGCCAACATCTCTTCATACATGTACCGTAGATATAGTAGGACTATTCTTGTGATGTTTGTGGTATATGTTGATTTAAATACATACTAAGGCTAATGAACTATTTTTTTGCTTAGATATGGTCGCTATTGAATAAATGTTGTTATCTTTCCATGGTTGTCGTTTATTATGTGGACTAATCTGCAGGTAATCAATAAGCTTTTCTCTTCATTCTTGGGTCTCCCTTTAGGACAGTACTATTACTTTTCTAACCGAAGGCTCACTTTTCTTTACCATCCTTGGAAGTTCCCTCGTGAACCTTACATTAGGTGTCTCACAAAGCTTACATACTTGCTGCCCAAAGAGGTGTCACAATCTCTTGTGTGTGTATGTAACCAAGGCATATCTTTGAAACCTTTCCAATGGTGGCCAAACTTTATAGTTGGATGGGACTCCTACACAAAATGATGTGAGGTCTAATTGGGACTTCACATCGGGGATATCCCCTTACATGTTGGCGGCATCCAGCACCATAAACATTTTGGTGCTAAAAGGAGGGCTAGATGACAAGTTGAGCCTTTGAAGTTTTTTTGAATCTTTTACCTTTAATGGCTTCATCCTAGATCATAATCTCAAGGTGTTTTTCCGAAGCTTTAGATCTTTCAATCCCTGTGAAATTTTTACATGACTTGTCACATTTGAAATTTGATGGCAAGGGTACGACAACCGTAATTGATTACATAATTGAGTTAGATCAATTTTGTTTCTCAAGTGGTGTGTATTCTAAAGAAATCCTTGCATCATTGTTTACCCTTACATTGGATGGTCGTGCGAAGCAATGATGTTATTCTTTACCCATTGCTTCTATCTCATATTTCAAGCAATTGGTTAATGATCTTCGCCATGTTTCCAAAAATTGTGAATATCAAGATGTTCTTAATGAAATCAATCAACGTTGAATGGAATCGAATAAATCTCTTGAACATCTTGTTGATAAATTTCTCCATATTTGTTATGAATTTCTGGATGAGGATGTGGACTGGCAATTCTTGGATGAAAAAAATATTTTCTTAGTCAAGATGTCAAGGAAATCTTTTGAATCTGATTCATCATGTTTTCTCGGTCAAAAGGAATTTTAGCATCCTAAGGAATAACTAGCTATTCCTTTTGTTCCTTGTCCCCCTCCATTTGATGTCCCGTGTTTTGAACTTGAAATAATCACTAAATTGGAAGATCAAGTTGTTGATGAAGAATTGATTTTCCTTTCACATCTTTTCCCTGATGATGATTTTTCTGATCTTATCAATCAATCATCTTCAAATATTGATACTCCTCTTATTGACCCTTGAATCCTTGGACAACCATGACCTTGATGATTTCCTTTTTTCTGAATTATATGGTGATGATTGTTCAAGTCTCATGGATGAATCTTTGTTCCCACAAGAAGATTCAGATTTTTTGAAGTTTCAAATGGAGTTTGATGTGATCGTCAAAGATTTTCTTTCAGGCATATCTCCTTTTGATCAAGAAGATGACATGATTATCATTGAGGATATTTGTGTTAATCTCAAAAATCTATCTGATCAACCGCAATCCCCCTATGAATCACATTTTCTCAATGATAACTATTGTTTAGATAAATAGTTGACCATGTTTTCTTACAATTCAAATTTAAGTCAGATGAGTAGGACACTTCAACCTACACTGATGGTTATGTTAGGTTCTTGTCGCCTTGATGGTATGTGTGATTTTGGTCAGCTTAAGATTATATCACAAAATTTTGTCATTAATGTCATCTCGTGGGATGTCAACTCTCTCTTGAGGGATTCTTATTTTCTTCACGTAAAATTTTTTAACCCTAAAGGTGGAAAGTTTAATGTGATTGTTCAACTCCAATCACTACATCCCACTTCAAGAAAATCTTTAATCTCCTATGTGGAAACAAAGTTTGATCTTAATGAATGTCAGATCATTCAATCTGACCCACTTTTTGCATCATTCGTCAAATATTTTAGCTTGCACTACAACACGGATTGTGGTCAACCTATTGATATTTCCTATGATATGGATTTGTCCTTGATCAATTTTTCTTATTAGAGTTTTTCTAAAGATTATTTCCATGGTACTATTGCAGATTCCCTCGAAGAATCTTACTAGTTAGGACCCATGTCTAGTGGCATGTTCTTGCATGCTTTTAATCAAGTCTTGCATGGTCATGGACCTGGTAATTGTTGTTGTTGTGGAGTCTTGTGTTTGATAGAGTGGTTGAGTGTGGTACACCATTGTGATTTCACTTCTTGTTTGTTAAAATTGGAAATTAGGGCCAAACTCCATGTGGGTCATCTTATTCATGGCTAATAATATTTTTATTAGATTCCTCTCGTCGAGAGGTGTAGGATTGACCTAAAGATCATCCGATTCCGATAAGTATTTATGGAGATATGAATTTATTTTGATTATGGAATAATTATCAAGCCGACCAGCAACTCATGTAGGCTCAGAAGCCCAACAAATGCATCTATTCAATCATCAACAATTGTGTATAAATACAAGAGGTCTTTTCCTCATTTGGACTCACTCAACTCATCACATCTCTGTCTCTCTCCTGCGAAGAAAAGAGGCTCTTCTCCTACTGTGCAGAAAGATACTCTTCTCTCACGCGTGTGGAAGGAAGGTGCAGAATTTAGGGCTGCAACTGCAGATTGGAAGTTTGACCAATGTTGACCATCAGACTCCCTCCTCAGAACTGCGCTAGAGGTGAATCCGGATCTCCTCTAAAGGCCACATTTTTTGGTGAAGGAATCAAGTTGATCTAACAGTCAGTTTGCAAGATATTGTTTGCCCTAGTTTGGTTGATCTAGGGTTTGTTGTTGCTGATGTAAATCAGATTTATGTATTATTTCTCTTTATTGAATTATTGAAGATAAAGGAAGATTTGATCAAAGGGTATCCCCACATTGGGGTTCGTCCATGGCTAGCTGCCACATCTTGTGTCTCTTGTCTTGGCTTGTTTTCTGTCAATCATTTATTGTTCTATCTGCACTTTACTTTATGTACATGTGATTGCTAATCTGTGGATAATAATAAGAAAGATAAGTAAACTGCTATAAGCATAGAACATACCATAACTTAACATGGTTTTAGAGCTGAGGTGAAGACAAAGCCCGAGCAAGAGCAAGAGCAATCACCGAAGAGAAGATTGGCAAGGTTATCCTAAAAGAATTATGGGGTCCTCAACACTCTTCCCTGTCGAAGACAAGCTCCGTGAGAAAGCTAACTATCACAGATGGAAGATGTCTATCGATCTAACCTTAGAAGATCAAGGAGTGTTGGACCATGTGAAAGGCAATATTGATGAGCCTCCATCAAATGCACCCACTGTTGTGAGGAAAAAATGTAAAACTGATGAAGTCAAAACAAAGAAGATCATCCGGGACTCTATTGACAAGCACTTGGTGGCCTACATCTCTGACCTGAACACCTCCAAGGAAATCTACGATAGACTGGTGAGTTTATTTAAATTTAATGATGCAAATCAAGTTTTGTTTCTTAGAAATAAGCTGAAGGAAATTAAGAAGGGCAAATATGAGAGTATTCAAGCATACTTCTTAAGAATCGCCGAGATCAAGAACGATCTCCTATCTATTGGGGAGACTATTACTGATAGGGAAATGGCACTCACGACTCTTGGAGGATTACCATCCAAATGGTACGTATTTAGGACTACTCTTCTGAACAATAATGTAATCCCTGGTTTCGAGGAATTAATGGTTGGATGCATTCAAGAAGAAACAAGGGTAGAAGAGCAAGAAATTCCCATGCCTAAAGGTCCTCCTACTGCCCTTTCTTCTCATGCTAAGAAAAGAAATAATTCTGGGACTAAATAAAAAAGAAAGGTTGGACCTAAGGGTGGAAGAAAAGGACGATGTTACATTTGTGATAAAGCAGGGCACTATGCAAGGGAGTGCCCTGATAAAAGAGACTCACACCGAGAAAATGATCAAAATCCCTCTCATGGCAATCAAAGGAATGGCAAATTTAATAGCAAAGGTAAAAGGAGTGTTGGAAATCAAGGAAGAGGACAGCCATTCAAGAAGGCTAGAAATTCCAAGTATGAATCCAACATTGTTGAAAATAAGCAGGATGAATATTATCTACCAGCTGCTCTATCTACCTCTGCTCCTTCGGACTCAATAGGAATTTGGCTCATTGATAGTGGTGCCTCAAGGAACTTCACTGATTACAAAGAAGTTCTCCATAATCAGATAGAGAAAGAAACTAACCTAGAAATTGTCCTTGGAGATAATATGAAATATCCCGTGAAAGGTGTAGGCAATGTCTCTATTAAATTGAATCAAGGTAATACGATCCTCTTACGGGATTTATTATATGTATTTGACCTCAAAAAGAACCTGGTGTCCATCTCAGCAATGGAAGGCAAAGGCTACAAGGTGACCTTCAGCGATGGCAAGGTACGTATATGGAAAAATAATGTTAAAGATGCCTTCACTCTTGGGTTTCAAGTTGATTCATTATATCAAGTTGGTGGAAGTCCGCTAGGTGTCATGTCTTGTGACACATCTCTTCAATCCGAACTTTGGCATCAGAGGTTTTCCCACCTTCATTATAAATCTCTACCCGATGTAAGACAAATGGTAACAAGGATGCTCGAATTCTGAGTAGAGAAAGAAGGTGTATGTCTGGGATGTTCCGAAGGAAAGCTCAAAAGGGGACCATTCCCCTCAAGCCAAAGCAAGACCTCCCATATATTACAACTGGTTCACTCAGACATATCTGGTATGATGCCTGTGAACTCCTTGGGAGAATATTTATATTACCTTACTTTTACAGATGACTATTCTTGAAAGACTTGGATACACTTCTTGAAGAAGAAGGATGAAGTGTTCTCTTGGTTTCGACACTTCAAAGCCTTGATCGAGAATCAAACCAAAAAGAAGATCAAGATCTTAAGGACTGATAATGGGACTGAATATGAATCTAAAGAGTTTCATGACTTTTGTAAAGAGGCTGGCATCAAGAGGGAGACCACTACACCATATACTCCTGAATAGAATGGTGTGGCAGAAAGGAAGAACCGTATGATTGTGGAAGTTGTCTGTGCCATGCTCCATGATCAAAGACTTCTGAAGTTTCTATGGGCCGAAGGTGCAAACACCGCCATATATGTACAAAACCGATGCCCTCATCAAGCATTGGGTTCCAAGACTCCTGAAAAAATGTTCATTGGTAAGAAACCTGACATATCTCATTTTAGAATTTTTGGAAGCCCTATATATTTTCATGTACCGAAAGAGAAAAGGAATAAATTGGGTGCATCTGGAAAGAAAGGAATCATCGTGGGCTATGGTGAAAATACTAAGGGCTATAGAATCTATTTAGCCGGTCAAAAGGAAGTTGTGATTAGTCATGATGTCACTTTTGATGAAGATATGGCCCTCAGCAAGGTGGACAATCTTCTGACTTTGAGGAGCTCTCAAGAAGTTGACACTAGGGAACTGAAAGAAAAGGATGATGAAACAATACCTGATGTGGAAGAACCCATGGATCCTATTGATCCACCTAAGCCTTCCTCTTCTAGGAAAAGGCCCTCTTGGCTTAGGGGGCTACTCGATGATGCTGAAGGACACACTGCACCCCGAGGAACCTTCCGTGAAAGTAAGAAACCCAACAGGTATCAGGGATACCTGACCATCATGAGAAAGATCATACAAAATGAGCCTTCATCATTCTCACATGTCGTCAAGCATCTAGTATGGAAGGATGCTATGACCAAAGAGTATGAGTCTATTATGAAGAATGATGTCTGGGAAGTAGTTCCCAGACCCCAGGACAAGATAGTTGTCACCTCTAAATGGCTTTACAAGATAAAGCATGCAGCAAATGGAAGTACGGATAAATATAAGGCTCGTTTTGTCACTCGTGGATTCTCCCAGAAGGAGGGTATAGACTATGACAAGATATTTGCACCTATTGCCAGATATACCACCATCCACTCGATCATAGCCCTTGCGGCTTCACAAGGATGGAACCTACATCAGATGGATGTCAAGACCGCGTTCTTACATGGTTCGATCAAAGAAGAGGTCTACGTGGAGAAAACTGAAGGATTTGAGACTTATGATCGAAAATCTCATGTATGTAGGTTGAAGAAGGCTCTCTATGGGTTGAAGCAAGCACCTCAAGCATGGTATGAGAGGATAGATAGCTACTTGATGAAGCTGGGATTCACTAGGAGTGAAGTCGACCCTAACCTCTACTTTAATGTTGAAGATGACAAACCTCTCATATTGGTGCTGTATGTGGATGACCTCTTCTTAACAGGTGCAGACCCTCTCATTCACAAATGTAAGAGGGAGTTGGCTTCTGAATTTGAAATGAAAGACTTAGGACTGATGCACTATTTCCTAGGACTTGAAGTCTGGCAGAAGCCAAGGGAAATTTTCCTATCTCAAGGAAAAATGTGGTGAAGATATTGAAAGATTTGGTATGGTAGACTGCAAGCCTGTAACTACCTCGATGGAGCTTGAATTCAATAAGTTAAGCAGTGGTGCTGCTGGACCTGTTTTACGAAATGCTACCAAGTATCGGCAACTTGTCGGAGCATTAATGTTCTTAGTGAACTCCCGTCCAAATATATGCTTTGCAGTCAACACATTAAGTCAACATATGGTTGAACCTCATCACATACATTGGATTGGTGCCAAGAATCTGTTAAGATATCTTCGTGGCACAATTACATATGGGCTAAGATACACTACCAGAGATGTGAGACTACTTGGATACACAGATGTTGATTGGGCAGGCAGTGTGGTGGATCATAAGAGCATTTCTCGGTGTTTTTTCTCCTTGGGATCTGCTTTGATATCTTGGATGAGCAGGAAGCAGAAGTTGGTGGCTTTGAGCACCGTCGAGGAAAACTATATTGCTGCTAGCATGGCCTCTTGTGAGGCAGTCTGGTTGCGGAAGCTCTTCAGTGAGCTGTTTGGATTTACATTGGATACCACCGTGATCCTATGTGACAACTAGAGTGGGATTCATTTGTCAGAGAATCTCATATTTCATGATTGCTCCAAGCATATCGATATCAGGTACCACTATATTCGAGACATGGTGCAGTGAGGAGCTATAAGGCTCCAACATATCGGTACAAATGAACAGGTCGTCGACATTCTGACAAAGCCCCTAGGAAAGGTCAAATTTTTTACTTTCTGAGAATGATTTGGTGTTGTTCAGAAACCCTCTGATGAGGGTCCTGTATGATGTATGGAGCTCTTGTAGCTCCAAGGGGTGGGGGGAGGGGGTGTAGGGTACTTCTTGGAGCGACATATGACCACAGGGTAAAAGAATCAAAAGTTTCCCTGTAACACCCCATGGCGACTATGTAGCAAGATGATTAGTTCTCTTGTGAGGTCTGGATGATGTGTTCTCCATGATGATTATTTAGCAGGATGATTAGTTCTCCTGTGAGGTCTGGATGATGTCTTCTCCATGACGATTATGTAGCAGGATGATTAGTTCTCCTGTGAGGTTTGGATGATGTGTTCTCCATGACAATTTTGTAGCAGGATGATTAGTTCTCCTGTGAGGACATGATTTATTAGTTCTCCTGTCAAGGCATCCTACCCATGCAATCTGGGACTCATGGGAAGTACCTCTCATCTTATCAATGAGTAGGGAAATGAGGATAGGGACCATAGTAGTACCGATGGACGCATCGTTGTATCTACCATACTCCCTATGCTAGGATGACCCTCATTGATCTGGGATCAATGATACTGGTCTGGGACCAGTGGTAGGATTTTTACCCACTATGACACTCACTTCGGGTTGGTTGAGGACTGTTTTGGGGCCAGTGGTACACACTCTGAGACTGACTTTAACTCAGTGGAGGATGATACTAATCTTGGACCAATGGTAGGAGTTGTACCCACTATGACACTGACTTCGGGTCGGTTGACAATTGGTCTGGGACCAATGGTACACACTTTGAGACTGAATTTGATTCAGTATGATACATCCTTGATCATTTCTTCCTTTTCATAATTCAGACAAAGCAGAGCAGATCAAAACGGAGCAGAGCAAAGCAGATTAGAACAAGGTAGAACAGAACAGAGCAAAGCAAGCAGGATAGAGCAGAGTAGAGCAGGGGTCAAGCTGTATAGGGCAGTGCATTTGATGGATGAATAGTAGCGACCAACAGACAGATTGCAGATGGAGTTCTCCCTAGTTGAGAGGGGGTGTTAAAATTGGAAACTAGGGCCAAACTCCATGTGGGTCATCTTACTCATGGCTGATAATATTTTTATCAGATTCCTCTCGTTAAGAGGTGTAGGATTGATATAAATATCATTCGATTTCGATAAGTATTTATGGAGGTATGAATTTATTTTGATTATGGAATAATAATCAACCGACCATCAACTCATGTAGGCTCAGAAGCCCAGCAGTCGCATATATTCAATCATCAACAGTTGTGTATAAATACAGGAGGTCTTTTCCTCATTTGGACTCACTCAACTCATCACATCTCTCTCTCTCTCCTGCGTAGAAAGGAGGCTCTTCTCCTACTGCGCAGAAAGAGACTCTTCTCTCACACGTGTGGAAGGAAGGTGCAGAATTTAGGGCTGCAAATACAGATCAGAATTTTGACCAGTGTTGACCATCATACTCCCTCCTCAAAACTGCGTTGTAGGTGAATCTGGATCTCCTCTAAAGGCCGCATTTTTTGGTGAAGGAATCAAGGCGATCTGACGGTCAGTTTGCAAGATATTGTCTGCCCTAGATTGGCTAATCTAGGGTTTGTTGCTGCTGATGTAAATCAGATTTATGTACTAGTTCTCTCTACTGAATTATTGAAGATAAAGGAATATTTGATCAAAGGGTTTCCCCACATTGGGGTTTGTCCCTAGCTAGTTGCCACATCTTGTGTCTCTTGTCTTCACTTGTTTTTTGTCGATCGTTTAATGTTCTATCTGCACTTTACTTTATGTAAATGTGATTGCTAATTTGTGGATAATAATAAGAAAGATAAGTAAATTGTTATAAGCATAGAACATACCATAACTTAACATTGTTTTTGTTTGTCAATGCATATGTTTGTGTTGTTTATCCTTTCCACTTCACTGCATTTTAATTGGATTTTGCACAATCACATCATTCAACTCAAAAATCGGGAGTAGCTTATATGGCTACATTGGAAGTTTCATTTCAAATGAATCGACTCTGTGTTGTTTAATTTAAGATATGATAAGTTACATTTAGGTAGATGCATTGAATTTTTGTTTTTCTTTATTTTTTCGTGCCTTGTTTTTTTAGTTTCATTAGTCTTTGAATAAAGTTGGTTTTGAGCTTTGAGATGACGTGGCTAATATTTTGTTAAAGGAAAGTTGTGGTAACACAACCCTTGGTTGATTTGTTACCCTATTCTTTACTTTCGTTTACATATTTCAAGTCAATGACTTTTTGATGGAGAATATGATCCTTCAATCAAGAAGTTATAAGTAAACTACAATGCCCGTATCTATTTAGGAATCTCATTCCTGCACTTGGTCTTGTCTATGAATAGTGAGTTTTCTTGCCTATATATCTGACAAGGGTAAGGTAAGGGGAACAAATTTAGCAAAAAAAGAATTAGAGGTCTTAAACCAGTCTCTGAAGGAGAAACCTCTTCTTCTCTCAATAATTCGGTATCCCTCTTCTGCCCATTGAAAATAATAAGTGTCAATGCACAACCCTATGAAAATGAAAGAAAGTAATGGGTGAAAGAAAAGAAAGGATTCTTGCGCAGGGAGGTGGAGCAAGCGACTTCATCGGGGTACTGTCCAACCTCGCTGGTAGTGAAGCAACGTTTGTGTTCTTGAAGTGACTCTGTCAGAGCACTGTCTAGGCATGCTAGTAGGGAAGCAATGCCGAAGATGTAAAACTCATACTCTAATTGTTTTAACTTTTTGTACTGTATTACCCTTACTTGCGTCGACAGGATAATGATATGGCTTGCTTTATGTTGTGTTACACCGAGCAGTGGAATTGGAAAGACTATATCTTTAACCGAGTAAGAGAAGGGAGCTAAGGTAACTCAGTGATTAAATCAATACTTCCTGTAGAATTGAGACTTCGTGCCTAAATGAAACCATTTAAGAGAAGTTGGGGTTCTCCTAGTGTGTTACCAAGTGTTGTCGTTGTGACAATGACCCTCCAAAATTATTACCTGAGTCAATTTTGGAGCCTACATAAACTGACGTTTCAAGACCCTTAGTGTCATCATGTTGTTCGTTTTGTTATTTTTATGTTTTCTCCTAGTGCCGCATCCTCCTAAGTCAATCTTTCCTAAGTGTCGTCACCTAACCCTTAGAAGTGTTTGTGTTATATAGCCCATAGGTAGGTGGACTCATGACTTTTCTTGACTTAGAAATTAGCCTTTTTGATATGTACACACTCAAAAAGAACTCAAAAGCAAACAAAAAAAACAAGAAAATCACCCTTTGAAGGCAAAAGTGCACTTCAAGATCACAAAGACATACTCTTGTGTAGAGCGCACTCCTTCGGGTTGAAGAAGTGCACCCTCCTTTAGCACGCCCCTTCATGCTTAGTAAGTGTGCCCTCCTTGAGTGAATTCATTTGTGTTGAAGACATGTTCCCTTCTTGAATGCATGCATGAGCTTCTTGTTGTATGTGGGCACACTCGTAGAAAATAGTAGCCCAATTAACTTCCTTCAACTAACTCATTCACTTTTCGACAAGTGGCCATCATGCATGAAACAATTTTGCATATAATCTCTTTTAAATTAATTCATTTTCATAATCATTCTCATCTAGGTTGGGTGCACATCTGTGGATCAATTAACTCTTCATCAATCTACGTTACAAGTAAGTTTTGCATGTTGAATATATTCATTGCCTTTCATGATTTCATTGTTGATCTTGCTTTCCTTGCTGGCATTTCTTTGTTTTTCAATTTATTTATTGGTGTTTCTGTTCAATATTGCTTCTACAAGTGTTAATTTGTTGTCGCAAGCTAAAACTTTACATGTTCCTTGACCCTTTAGATTTTGATCATGATTGCGACAACATCTATAAAAACTTGAAGATCTTTCTTGTTCTCATTTCTATCATGAAATCTTGTTTCTAGGCTTTTTCTTGAACCATTCTCTCGTAGAGTGCACTTCTGGAACCCAAAGCCCAATCAACTTTGAAAAGAATGCCCAGAATAGACAAGTTTTCCTCTTGAGTGCACTCCTTTTTCCATGAAGAACTCTACCCTCCTTGGTACATGACCACACCACAGAGGATTTAATGTTTGTCCTTCGTCCCTTCAGCATGCGCCAGTGCGCCCTCCTTGTCCTTGAGCGCATGAGTGCACCTTGAAGGACTGAAGACTTGTTCCTTCATCCCTTCGGAATGCCCAATGTGCCTTCTCTGTCTCTTTGAGCACATGAGCGCACCATGAAGGCCTCAAGGCTCATCCTTCGTCTCTTTGGAGTGCACCCTTGCACCCTTGAGGTTTTCTCTCTTGCTTGAGCACATGAGCATACTACAAAGCCTTGAAAGACCCTTGACCCCCTTCATGCTTTAAAAGTGTGCCCTCCTTGTTTGCATGCCTATTTTCTTACGCATGCAAGTAATTATGTATCGTCATTGATAGATTTTCATGTTTAGTTACATTTAATGGCTCTTTGAATATGATTTGTTGAGATACTATTGCAAAGTTAGGATTTCATAAAGCTAATCTTGTCACCATGAGTGTGTTGCCACAAACAGGTGTTCAAGCTACAAGTATTATCACTCTGTCATCATTTGTTGGAGCCATGCCTCCCACTACACGTAAAGTCGCCTCCAAAGAAACCTCAAAAGCAAGCACTAAGGAGGCAGGTTAAGTAACAAAGTCAACCATTCCCATTTATGCAGACACACAATGCTTCATTGATAAGTCTATTGAGGTCATTGAGAGTCTGCTAAGTTTAAGCATCTCCCATCTGTAGTTTATTTGATCAAGATTCTCAGAGATGTATATTAATATCTTATTTCCATGTGTTTTCGGTTGCAAGGGTGGAAGAACGTTGAGGTGTTTGAGGAAAACTGAATATACATGCTCAATATGGTGGTTACCCATGGTAAAGCTTTCGATTGGGAAGATATATTGTCATTTGAGTTGCAACATCATGTGGGACAAGAAAAATCATCTTTGAGGGAGAATCAGGCACCAAAATTCTATATGTTTGCATTCATTTTAGATTAAATATGTGTGCAATATGCTTTCCCACGAATGTACTAGAACTGAACCCCTAAGAACAAGTTCCCATTTTACTTCCACTACAGACTGTTGTCAGAATAAAGCTTCAAGGGTGCATATGGCGAATTGGATGAACACTTCTTTGCAGTTATATTCCATATGATATTTCAGATGATCCTCCTTGCATGACCAATCAGGTGAAGGATTCACTATAGGATAGTGCAGATCAATTTGCAGCACCTGAGGGTACATATATTTGATGTTTTGGATGTCAGATCTCCCCTCATCTCATGTTGCGATATGTGACCAATAAGGTGGTCATGCAGGAAGTAGCATATCAGTTGGACAAGGGGGTGTACAGAGTCTTTCACATGAGGAAGAAATCCCCTTGGCCCACCTTCCCTTGGAAGATCAGACTATATGAGTTGAAGAGCCACAAGGCGACAACTGTAGAAATACAAGAGTTGGATCGCTTTCACTTCGCAACTAAAGACTTTCATGGATATGGTCCCAAGAGAGTGTGTTGGCAACATTGTGAAAGGATCGGTTTCAATTGAGGATATTCATTAATGTCCACAACAAAAGATGAGAAGGTGAAGAACCAGTACAATGCAGTTAGAAATACACATCCAGGGATGGATACCAGTTCATCCCAAGATCCACCAACTCAAGATATGTAGGTGCAAGAGGAAGAATAGATAACCCCTCAAGCAAAGATTGTAGCTCCTAGAAAGAGGATCAAGTATGATTCAACGGGAGAAAGAAGCAGGAAATGGAATGTTGATCCTTTGAATACAGGAGTTATTCAAGAATAACGAGAGAGGAGAGAAGTAGAAGAAGAGGAAAAAAGATGAGTTGCTTAGAAAGCAACAACAAGAAGAAGAGGAAAGGAGAAGAATAGAAGAGGAACAACAAAGGCAGTCCCAGGAGGAATAAACAACACAAAGACTAGAAGAAGAACAATTGACTCAGGAGATAGAGGAAGAGTTGGAGGAGGAAGATACCATCCATCCCATGGATGATGTGTGAAAGTTCCTAAACCGGAATCCCTACTGCAACAACTGATGATATTTCTCCTACTTGTTAGATATACAAGAACAAGTTATTTGCAGTTTCCTACGAAAAATATTGAAATACATACACTACAACCTTCACTTAATTAATTTGTATGTGGAAACAAGAGACTGAGCAAGAAAGAAAATAGAACACAATCACATCGTTATTTTTTGACAAATGTCCCCAGAAAAACCCAATGTGGGAAAACCGATGTAGTAGATATGAGGGTTTTATTATTATGTAGTACTAATTCTAAGTACAATTCTTGGATGCTCAACTAGCAATCCGATACAGAGAGAAATTGGGCAAAACAAATGGTGAAATGCTCTCACCCTATCACTAGGAGAAATATGAGTCTAATCACGTTGACTAGAGCCTATACGTACCCTATGCGCAGAACTGCATCACTCCCATGTAGTCCCTGTGTCACCCCTGCTGGGTATCACATTGCTCCTTCTCCAGACTCTCTACTGGCTGGAAAATCTGAATCTCTGCCTTCTGGTCTCACACCCTAGCTCCTGACTTTTGAAACTCGATTTCCTCAGCCGGAATTCGATCTCCCTCTAAGGCCTCCACTACCACTGTGTATGCTCTGCGTGGGTCAGTGTTTGACTCTCTCGGGACATCGTTATCCCCTCTCTCTACCTCATACTCTCTAACCCAGGAAAACTTCCTTCTTCTAGATACTCACTGCCCCTCACTGCAAGAAATCTACTCGATCAAAATTTCCTCCTGAGAACTTCTCACTTCAAAAATTCGATCTCTTGATCTCTCGATGTGTTTTCTAAATGACCCTCAAGCTTTCTTAAATAATCTTCTCGTTGACATTCAATGGCCCAGATTAAAAGCTAATCAATGCCTAAGATCATTTTAGCTCGATCCTCGTCTTCTTCTAGAAGTTACACCCACAATTAGATTAATACCCGTTAATATTTTTAATTTCCTAAGTTTAGACTTATGGGTCCATTAAAAAATATTAATTATTTTAATAAAATTGTTTCTGTGTGGAAGTTCCCAAAACACTTTATGGGTTCTTTGAAATACATGTGCCCAAGCCTCCTTGCAAAATTTGAGGCCTAGAGCACATCTGATGCTACCCCAAATCAACATGATGAACCAAGTTCCCTAGAAGAACCCCCGCTCACAAGTGGTCCTCTTCCATTTGGAGAAATGGGAATCACACTTCCACCCAAGGATAGAGTCATGGACGTGTGCAATGTCACATTTGATCAGCACAAGAAGATGATCATGCAACAAAGACAAAGATACTTCTCAAATGGTCCTCAAAACCCAGTCTTAGTATTCAAAGAGAAGGTGATAACTACCAATACCAGAAGGAATCCTAGGGAAATCATGGCAGCCAATGTTGCTTTTGCTACAACAACACAGGACAACTCAGAATATCTACTAAGTGAGAATGCTAGATTAAGGAAAGAACTTGCTACAGTGAAGCAATAGGTGAAGCATCTTGCAATAGAGAATTAACGATTATCTTCACACAATTACAACACTACATAATGGAATTCAACCATGCAGGAGGAACTAGGGCTGATGGAGGACACCATGGCATGGTTATATGATGAGATGATACTTCTACAACAAGTGGTGGCTTCTCTCGTAAGCATTCAGAAGAAAGTACAAGAAGTGGTAAAACCCCTGAAAGTGGCAAACAAAGTAGTTAACCAACTTCAAGAATGGACTGCCAAATTTTTGCATGCTCTGCAACATTTGGAAGGAAAGATAGGATTGTCATTGAGATAGACAAAGTTTAACTGAGACTCCACCATCAAAACTACATGCGTCTTGGAGAACAGTTGATTAGCACTATTGTTGCTTATAATCAACTACATAATGGTTTTGAGTCTCTAACACAAAAACATGAGATGCCCAAAATAGGATCACTTGGACAATTTAGAGGCAAGGAAATCATCTTCCAGGAGATTGGGAAGTACATAGAACAGGTCAAGCAAGCATCGGAACATGAAGGCTTGGAGATTACCTACAATATGCTATTGCACTAGTCAAACCTCACATGAAACTTTCATGGCTATGGAATAATGTACAATCAAGCTCCATAACCATATTGATGGAGGCACTAGAGGTGAAGATGCATTATGCAGGGGACTTGTCAGTTTGGGTCAAAGTCATATCAATGGAGTTCACAGCATGGCCCACATACATCACAAATGAACTCCATGAGGAAGCAAATATTTGTCAATTTGATAAGACTTTGTCCTATTATCATTTTTGTCTTATATAGCCATCGTCTCATATGTAATTTGTCTTTTGTAATAAATGGTATGTAATGAAGTCTAAGAGGCACATGTGGAATGTGAATAGCCACATACTGAATGTAAAGAGTCATGTATAGAATATGAATAGTCATAGAAGTTGTAGAGTCACGAGGAAGCTCAAAAGTCATTGTTATTAGTTATAAATAGCTCCTCATAACTCAAGCTAGGGACTTGGATTCTTGGAGTCTTGCCTTGGCTTCTCTTGTAGTGCAAAGGAGATAGATCATTCTTTGGAAAAACAAGTTGTGGCTTCGTGTTCCACTGTTGGATCTAGTGTTTCATCTATGTAACAATGTACTTGGGATCTTTCATTTATAATCAAAATCTCTATGAGCTAGCATCTCTTCATACATGTATTGTAGATATAGTAGGATTATTCTCGTTATGTTTGCGGTATATGTTGCTTTAATTACGTACTAAGGCTAATGAACTATTTCATTGCTTAGCTAGGGTCGTTATTGTATAGATGTTGTTATGTTTCCATGATTGTTGTTTATTAATATGTAGACTAATCTGCAGGTAATCAACATGTTTTTCTCTTCATTCTCGGGTCTCCCTTTAGGATAATAATATTACTTTTTTAATAGGTGGCTCGTTTTCCTTTACTAGCTTTGGAAGTTCCCTTTTGAACCTTACATTGGGTGTCTCACAAAGCTTACATATTTTCTTCTCGAAGAGGTGTCACAATCTCTGGTGTTTGTGTATGTAACAAAGGCATATCTTTGAAATATTTCCAATAGTGGTCGAACCGTATAGTTGGATGGGACTCCTACACCAAACGATGTGAGGTCTAATTGGGACTTCACATCAGGAAGATCCCATTACAATGTTGGCATCATCCAACACTGTCAACAAGACCTTTCTCTAGCTTCTTTTCTTTTCCCTAGGCTTGTTCCACTAAGTATGCACCTGTTGGTGTCCCCTACACCCGCTGAAAACCCCTGCACCCATTGGCGTCCCCTGCACCCCCTTTATCTATCCCACCACCCCATGTTTGCCTTCTCTAAACAAAATTGAACCGTTTATACTAAAGACAGCTCCTCCTGACAACGACCTTCTTGTCACTAATATCTCTGACACCTCTAAGCCTGTTGGTGACTCTTGCAACCCCTGTGACTTCTCTTACATCCTCTGCTTGTATATCAAGAGTTGTGCTTCTTCAATCACCTAAGTCCCCTTCACCGTTCTGCAAACCATGTCATATAGTCCCAGTAGCTCAACTACCACTAGAAGCACCAAGGGCTGTAACACATGCAACAAAAATATTGAGGCCTTGCAGATGGAGAATTTGGATATTAAATGACAATTTCACCAACAAGCAAATTTTCTCACCTTCCTCACTGAAAAAAAATCATTCTCTTAAAGATATGCTCTCCCACCATGATGATGAGTTGGATGCTCTTCAAAGGTAGATAGAGGACATGAGGCACACAGCCCAAGTTCCATGGAACCAAGACATCGCCAGCACTGCTTCAAGCCCCTACATTAGCAACATGAAACTAGATCTAAACAAGCCTCTAGAGGAGGCTCTCTTCTTTCCTTTTTAATGCGCTCATTCTACAAATATGTCATTCTATTAGCACAATGTTGCAAGGCTTTTGTATGTTGACCTACTATTATCGTCTACATCTATCATAGTTTTTTTTGGTATACTAGTCAGTTCCTCTATAGAGGATCCCAAGAAATTGCAATGTACTAAATTCCTTGTGTATTTGCTATGATCGGGTGCATTAATATAATTTCTACTCATTTATGTTTAAAATCAAAAATCTAAAAGGTAAACCATTATCTCAAGGTTAGTATAGTGCACTTATTGCACCAAGAGGCATTCTACAACCTAGTATGGGGGAGATGTTGTAGTGTTCGTAAATTAGTGTAAACATTTAAATGTTAGCTTAATATAAGGGAGATGTAGCATTCGTAAAATGAAATATTAGATCAAATAATAATAATAAAACATAAAGTCAACTAATTTTTAAAAAATAGTAAAAAGTAATAAAAATAATAATTAGATTCAATTCAATTTGGTATATTTAAATTTTGTTATAATTATTAAAATTTGAAACAATCTTTTATGACCAAAAAATTTAATAAATTGATTAATGAAGTATAATTAAAAATAAATAATATTTATAGGTATAAGAAATGTAAATTATAATAATATAATAAGTAGTTATAAATTTAAATCCATTAACTATATAGAGTAAAATAATAATTCATATTTGCAATCATTATATTTCAAATATTCATATTTAAATTTAATAATAAATATACAAAATCAGCATTTACAATATATTATTTTTCTTATCTCTCTATCTGTTATATCACTATAAAAAATTCACTTTAAAGAAATTATAAAACATGTGAAAGAAAAATTATGTATTTTAGGATTTTAATCAAAATAAAAATAAGAATATTTATATACATAGAGATGTGAAATTTATATAAACATAAATAATATTATTAAGAACTAGCATGGATCCATCTTAACCAAGGATCTACCAAGTGTTGATGTAACAACCTTTCTTATTACCGCTCTTGTGAAATATCATTATGTATATTAATTCATGTAAATAATGTGGAAATGTAAATAATGAATGGGTTGGAGGAGTGGACACAGATTCAAAGGTTTGAGGAGTTGTTTTTGCTAAGTGTAAACCCAAGCAACTTCATTTATTTTACCACCTATCTCATTGATGAATTTATGGCCTTGTTGGTGCAAGCATTGAAGTTGTGTATGGGTCGCCTAAGTGGACGACGATCTCATATTGTCTGTATCCTCGTAGGGCATGTTGGTGTGTTCAACATGCAAGAGGCAGGCAACTAGGTTGGCAGCAAAAGAGACCAACAGGAAGGAAAAGGGAACACAATATGCTCATATGTGCAGAGGAGGAGTGCGAGAGAGCTCACCAAAGAGAACGCAAGATCAGCGAATGCGGGAGCACATAGAGGAGTGTGGCGTGAAGTGAAGACAAGAGAAGAGCAGAGAGAGAATGTTCCCTGTGATTTCTGGTGCATGAATAGTGATGTGTATAGGTTTTGTGATGGGCCAGTGAAAGTCTTAATGGAGAATTTAACTCACTAGTGCTAGTTGTCTTGTCTAATAACCCTTAAGTGGTTGCCTTGGGGTTGCGAACCACTTAGAGTTGGTTGAGGGGCGAATAAACCATTGAGGTGCTTATTGGAAGGCCATTAACCACTCAGCAAGTGTAGACATTAGAGTGCTTACTGTTGCAAGCAATTATGTACCACTTAGACAATGTGCTCTAGATTCCTATAGTGCTTGCCTTGAAAATCCAACTAGGAACCACCTTCAAGCGAGATCATACTCCAGGAACTGGGCAAACCTTCACTGCGCCTAAGGATGAATCTTTGTGATCTATTTTGAGAGGCAACAAAGTCATTGTGGTGCTTACTACTGGAGGCAGTGGTGAACCACCTGGATGATGTCTTCTCTCTCATTTGGTTGACTTGCACTCGTATGAATTCCCTTGAGCACTTAACTCCTCTGACTCTGAATCCGGCTCAGAGATGGTTAATTGCAGGAAAGATTGCAGTGTAGAAGGTCTATGGTTGGGTGGAGAGTTGAAGTCCCTCTCTTAGTTGTCAGTCATTGAACTTAATAAAATAATTGTATTGGCTTGTATATATGTTGCATTGTGAATGATGAATGATGTTGTTATTTGCTATCGCAATGTATGTATCAGCGTGGTTAATGGAGAAATGCGTTATTCCTATTTGTCTATGATGAAATGCTTATGTCAATGTTCTCAAGGTTTTGAGGAGCTTGGGGGCCTTTGCATCTGCCGATATGTTTATAAAGATGAGCTATTTTCATGGTCATGAATGACTGATTCATGCACTTAGTTATACTGTTGCATTGTGTGAAATTCCAATGTCTAATATGCTATGAATATCATGGATCTTAGTTTGTTTAAGATTGTTGATTGTCTTTCCTATAAAGGACTGCGAATGATGCAATGTATGATATATCAGTGGATCTGATAGTGTTGTTTGGGATCCATTTTATTGTTTAAAATGATGTTTCCTATAAAGGACTGAGAATGATGCAATGTATGATATATTAGTGGATCTAATAGTGTTGTTTGGGATCCATTTTATGGTTTAAAATGATGTTGCTATATTTGAGTTTACAGAATAGTGTTTGCTATGGCTTAGCTTGTTTCAGTGTCTGATAGTAAGCATGTTGATAGGCCTGTTGATTGTATTATGGTTGAATATAATGAGTAGAAAGTTTTGTGGTTGGATAAGGGTTTTATCTCTGTAAAATGGATGTTCTGAACAATGCCATGTTTCAAGGAGAACCTTGGCAAAGTCCCCTGAAGTTCTCAGATTTTATGAGTATTAAGTATTGCAGAGATCAGATTTTGTAGTTGGCGTCAGATAGATTATTGGGAAGATAATGTATCCAGGCCAGATGTGTTTTTAGGATTTGACGCTTTAGTGCATCTAGATATATAAAATGATTGGATGCACTAGAGTCTAGCGGATGTATCCAGAAATCCGAGCATCTGACTAGGCAAACGTCATGCATTTTAAGAAATGCATCGGATTTAGAATAATCTGGATGTTCCGCAGTCAGGCCGATTTGGGCAACAATATCCGATGGCGTCCCACTTGGGCGGGGTCCAGTGTTATTTTATTTGGTAAGGAATCTGGAGCATCTGAGACTTTGCGCTTAGTGTAAATATTAGTGGAGCCAAATGTCAAAGTGAGTTGATAGTTTATCCGAGATCCGAAGATCTGAATGTGTAACAAGGGTGCACACTTGTGTACACACTGAATATATCCTACAATCTGGACATAGCGTGGGAACGAAGTAAAGCAAAGAGGACGTGAGTGTTATGAGACCTGCAAAGAGAGATGAGGTGGAAGATGCCACGTTAGTCGTTGCGGCTACGTGGAAGCATTGTGGGCTCCACGGTAAGTCTGGCAAAGGAGGATATCCAGAGTTCAGGCAATCCGGCGGTCGAAAAATAGTTCACAATGGTAAATATCTTGTGCACTAAAATTTCCTTCAAGGCCGGATATAAAGGAAAGTTGTGCAAAAGTAGTACGGGGTTGGTTTTGGTCGCCATTGAGTCCACATGGCAGTGCAATGTTGATGTGGTGCTGTGTGTTTTGGCCAAACTTAATCTAGCATAACTTTCAATTTAGAAATTTGATTGTGATAAAATTTATATCAACAGAAAGCTCTCGACAAGTTGAACGCAATGGTTACTCTTGTTTTGAGTTTTGATGAAGTTGTAAAAAAGGAATTTTTTCGTGTAATCCCATCTTCATAACTAAAAGTAACACCTCCCATAGCTCGAAAGAGTCTAAAGGGGTGAGACAAAGCATTACAATTGAGAGGGAGTCTAAAGGGGTGAGACAGAGCTTTACAATTGAGAGGAATCAAATATCGTGAACATTTTCTCAAGCTTTGCAATCAAAAAGAAGTTTGCATCTTAAGATATTTGATCTTGCTCAATGCTTTGTAGATCTTGAGTCGTAGATCTTGAGTTAAGATGGATCTATACTGGTTCAACTAAAAGCCATAAAATATTGATTTTTATGTTATCCCCTAAAATTTTGTACAGGTTTAATTATGCTTCAGCCCTAGTAAACACAACCAGTTTATGTTGCAACATTCACGTTTTTATGTGTTCTACTCATCTTGTCAACCTTCACGTTCTTTTATGTGGTTTACTCATTTTGTTTGTTGAAAGAAAATGCAGTTGACATTTTCATGTGTTCTACTCCATTTGTTTGTTGAAAAATATGCAGATCCACTATATATGCACATATTACTTTCATATTCACTTTGGGCTCAAACATACGCTCGCACTACTAGGTGTACACAGTACAAGAGTTGGCTTATCCCTTACATAATATATTAGAGGTTGTTTCTTATTTTCGCAGCTACATTGAATGCAACTCCTTCAAACTAGCATAACACCATTTTGGGAAAAAATAGTTCAAAAAGTTACAAATATTGGACTTGAAAATTATAGAACAGCAACCGAAATCTGGGAACTGGAGTTCTTATTAGTGAAGCATAAACATAAGTTCTTATTAGCGAGTGACTATGTGTAAAAAGAATCTCATATTATGGTCCTTAAGTTTTTCAAACATTAATGGCTAAACATAATTCGCAGCACTGCTAATTATGCAGCTATTTAATGACGCTCAGATCCCAAGACAAGAATAAACTGCACTAGAATTGGAATATTAACTTATTAAGTAATTTCCATTTTCGAGTTCCCTCTGTTGTTTTTTTGTGTCATCATGTTTAGCTAGCACATGATCCAACTGACATACATTTTGCAATGTTTGACATAAACATGTTTTGCAATGTTGGAATGTCCTTCATCAATACCCTCTGGGTCTGTACCAAGCATTGGTCTACATGAATTTGGGACATAATCTGGCTTGAAATTCCATACCGTTCAAAATGTCCAGTGACACTGTTGTTGTGCGAACCTGCAACTCTCCCCGTCCATATTGTGCAACTCCCAATTGTTTTCACTTAATTCTTATACTGCTTTGGATATTTCAAAATATCAGCAAGATCATCGAAGCCTTTTTCACCCATGGTAGAATTCTGATTCGTTACTTCCTGCCTCAAAGGGCTTTCAGATCATTGCTTTCAAAACCTTCCTTGAAATCCTGATTCAACACGCCCTGTTCCATGGCATTTTCAGATTGTCACCTGATTTCTGCTGCTTGCTGCAACTGTAGACACTCTTTGGCCAAAACATTTGTGCCCCATCTAAAAATTATCACCCTGAGTCAGCTGACTAATTGTAGACAAGGTTAAAATTAGACAACGATAGGCAAACTCAACACCATATTTGAAATCAAAAAAAGACACTGGCACTCTTAGAATGCAGTGCATGCAACCAAATCCTTCTCCTTCTGTTGTTAGTTTGTCTACACATCACCAATAATCTGCGCAAGAACATAAGCCATCCTTGAAATGATGGAACCGGCTAGCATCCCTTATAATAATTTCTCGCTCAACAATCTTTGAGATGAACTTGGTGGCAACATGACAATCACCACACACCCTAAGGTTCTTGAAGATTCGCAGTGGAGTCCCATTGGGTGTGCTGATAAGCCCTAAAGCAATGGCCAACTTTTCACTATGATGGCATAGCAACAGTCTCTTTTGTTCTTCCTCTACATCATGTAGTATAAAGTTAGTGTCAGGGACATACCCTGCCTTTTTAATCTGTTCCATTAATTCCTCTAGTTTTGTATAGATCGCCTCTGTTTGTGGGTGTGATCTGTCTCTGACAGCAAAGGTATGCAAGCTTCCATTCACCTTGATCCAGCTGCGTCCTGGTTCCTTTCTGACCCCATTGTCTTTCATCAACTTTCTCACTTTTGCTACATCATCCCACCTGCCAGCTGCAGCAAAGATGTTTGATAGCAGCACATATGCAGAAGCATCTTGTGGTTCCAAAGCGAGAATACGTTCTGCTGCATGTTTTCCTAGTTCTACATTCTGATGGGTTCTGCAGGCCGCAAGCAGGATCCGCCAAACCAAGGCACCTGGTTCAATTGCCATTTGATATATAAAGTTCTTTGCCTCATCCAATAGTCCAGCACGGCCGAGAAGATCAACCATACAAGCATAGTGCTCTATGCCTGGCTTGATGCCATGATCCTGACTCATAGAATTAAAGTAGTAATAACCTTCATCCACCAATCCCACATGGCTGCATGCAGAGATAAGTCCAACAAACGTAATGTGGTTTGGCTTCATCCCTGCCTGTTTCATTCTTTCAAAAAGGTGCAAGGCTTCCTTCCCACAACCATGCTGGGCATACCCTGCAATCATCGAAGTCCAAGAGATGACATTTCGCTCAGGCATTTTGTCAAAGGCCATATATGCATCCTCGATACTTCCACATTTGGCATACATGGTAATCAGGGCATTCCATGCAGTGATATCTAACTCAAACCCAACTTTGAGGATGTAAGCATGGATCTGCCTCCCAAATTCCAGGGATTCTAGGTCTGCAAATGCCCCAATAAGAATGGAAAAGCTATAATTATCTGGTTTAGTTCCTTCCTCTTGCATCCGGCAAAACAATTTCAGAGCCTCAACCCCATTTCCATTCTGCGTATATCCCACAAGCATGGCATTCCATGAGATCACATCTCTTTCATGCATTCTATCAAACAATTGGCACGCATCTTCTAAGCTACCGCATTTGGCATACATGTCAATCAGGGTACTTGCTGTATACCTATCTGACTCATATCCCATCTTGATGATGCCCACATGAGCTTTTTTACCTTTTTCCAGATCTGCTAGACTCGAACAAGCACCTAAGGCACTAATGAAGCTAAACTGATCTGCCTTCACACCTGCTTGTTGCATTTCATTAAATATTCTTAGGGTTTCCTCACTATGTCCATTCTGTAAATAACCTGCAATTAATGCATTCCATGATATAACATCTTGTTTGAATATTTTGTCGAAAACTTTGTGTGCACCCCTAACATTTTTGCAATTCGCATACATGGTAACAAGGGCATTTCCAACAGCATTGTCTGAGTGAAATCCAGCTTTTACAATGTTCGCATGGACTTGTTTGCCCTCCTCCAAAGCTGCCTGACTGCTCAATGCCTTAAGAACACTGGAAAACGTGAACTGATTTGGTTTTTGTGCAGGTTGCACCTGGCAACATAACTTCAAGGCGTCCTCAATTTGCCCCGCTTGTGCATACCCAGAAATCATAGTATTCCATGTGATAATGTTACGTCGAGGAATTTCATCGAACACAGCCCGTGCATACTCTATGTTCCCACATTTTGCATACATGTCAACAAGGGCACTCCCAACAAAGATATCCAATTCAAATCCACTTTTGACGACATGGACATGGACCTCTTTGCCAGATCCCAAAACTACAAGGTTGGAACATGCCATGAGAATACTACCAAAGGTGAACTGATCGGGCTTCACATTATGAAGTTTCAATTGATACATTTGGCAATAAAGTTTAAGGGCCTCCTCAGGAAAGCCTTTCCGGGCAGTTGCCGCAATAATTGCATTCCATGAAACCTCATCTCTTTCAGGAATTTGGCAGAACGCTTTCTGAGCATCTTCTAAGCTGCTACATTTAGCATACATTGTAATAGTCGCATTTGAAATTACGACGTCTGATCCAAATCCATATTTGATACAGTGGGCATGCACCACCTTACCCCATTCCAGAGATTCCACTCCAGCACATGCCCTTAAAACACTGACAAAGGTGGGGCAGCTAAGCTGAATATCTGTTAAACACATCTCATAAAACAATCTAATCGCATCCTCACAGCACCCATCCTGTGCATGGCCAGCAATCATTGTATTCCATGAGACAACATTTTTTCTTGGCATTTTATCAAACACTTGGCGGGCAATCTCTAAACTGCCGCATTTCGCATACATATTCACAAGGCGGTTTCCTAAATATGTATCGGACTTGACCCCCATTTTGATCAGCTGAGCATGCACACACATCCCTTCAGAAAGGACTTTCAACTTTGCACAACACTGCAAGAGGCTTGCATAAACTCTGGAATCTACTATATTCCTTTCTTGGCTCATTAAATTGAATAATTCCAGGGCCTCCTCCAATTCTCCCTCATTGCACAGAACCTCCACATCATGCCAGATGTTATCTGACCTAGCGTTCCCACTCTGCATCATTTGATGTTTCACTGGTTCAAGGCTCGACCGTGTGGGATGGTGTACTACTCTAAGGGCTTCGGCATTACCAAGTTTAATTCCTATAAATGCCTGTAAATTGCACTCAATTAAGTTAGCTCTTATGCACTGAATCTAGCATAGTTCGTGTTGTAGCATTGCTCAAGCCTGACATCTATATATACATGGTTTTCAAATGCCTGGTTATTATTTGATACATATAAAGTAAAATATTAAACACCTGCAAAGCCTATATATATATCCTGACTGTTGCATAGAAATCAAGTATGATGATCTTTTGCATATATTTTGACAGTGGAGACACCCAAGTCAATGGCCAATACTAATTTTGATTGAAGATGGCATATTGAGTGAGCAAAATATTAAATTTTGCGCAACCAAGGTAGCAATCAGATAAGGTTATCAGTCAATGTAAACTTAAATTTCATTTTGAAATACGATGACACAGATGTGCAGGTTATGCATTTATCATCCATGGCTCGTACCTTCTTTAGAGAGTGGCAGTGTGCAGAGTCGGGGTTCCTTTGATCCAATTGACTCCAACCCATTCTGAAATTGGAAGAAGGAACGAAATGGGCGGGTGTAGTTGCCATTGTAGCCATATAACTTCCAATTACATGGCATGGATGGAGTGGAGGATAGATTTTATATTTGTACCAGTCAATTTAGAGAGCTATCTCTTGATCATTTAACCCAAAATTGATTTTGAAATTGGGAATGTGTGCCGATTTTTTTAGCATTGTCTTTTCTTTTGCGAGGACTAGTTATTGAAAACATGTAAGTTTTAGTCGTGAGGTTTAGTTATTGTCACAACACAAATTTTAATGTCTCATCCTCATCCTCTTTATGTGAATAGTATTTCGTTTTTTTTTTTTAAAGAGTTGGCGTTTTCTTATTAATCTTTGTCTTGGATTATAGCATTCATTTTGCTGTGTTAGGGTGTGTTGTTTATGGGTTATTTGGTTGTGTTTTTATAATTTTAATCAAAATGTTATGGAAATAATAATTTTATTTTGTATAAATTTAAAAGTAATTATTGAATTTTCAATAAATGTTATTTCTAATTTTTATTGGTTAAGGAAGTTTTGATGCGCATAATTCCTCTGGTGGATAGTGTTTTATTTTCATTTTTTTCCAATGTTTGACAATTCATTTTAAAATTAAAATAAAAGTAATTTTGTGAATAACAATTGTCATTGGTGAGTGCTCTTACATTGTCATTGTTATGTTAGCACTTTGCTCAATGATGTGAGAATTGATGCCCTTTTTCTGTTAATGCTTTGTTTAATGTGTGAGAATTGATGTGGTTGCAACTTGTTTGCATAGGCTCAGTGGTGGGGGTGCCATTGAACAAATGTCGAATTAATATTATTATGTGCGAAAGTGTTGGGGTTCTTTGCATAGCGAATGTTGTGATACTGATGAACGATGCGATAATTAGTACGATTTCATTGTGTGAGAGAACCGGGGTTGTTAAATTTTGCAATTGTTCAATGTTGTATCAATTAGTATAGCCCAATTTATCCTTTTTATTAACAGTGCATCCAATTATTAGCAGTATAATCAATCATAAACGTAACTGAAGAATGAACAATAGGAACAATGATAAATAATACAATAGCACACAACCATAAGAGACAGCATATTGGTCCAAGACCAGGGAAAAACCCCACAAGGGGGAAATCCTTTCAAATCTTTTTCTTCTTTAGTAGATCGTCGTAAAAAAGTTACAACAATGAGTACAATGAGCCCAATACATATAATCAACAACATGTAATAATAAACCAGATCTACAGATATACAAATCTATAAATCTGTCATAACAACAAAGAAACTCGGATCTACTGATCTACAATAGAAAAACCCAGATCCACTGATCTACAGCAAAGAAACCCAGATCTATGGATCATTGATGTCGAGATGTCAAAACCCCAGATCTGAATTGGGTCATTAGCATCAATATTGTTTGTGTGCAATGGAAAACTTGAGGGTCGCACTCACGAAAACAGTATGTAGGCGACTGTAACAGCAAAGTCGCTCCCATGAGGTCTTTGTGCCTGCGGCTATGGATCTGAGCAGCGAATATCCAAAGTCGCTCCCTTGTCGGGTTATCCAAGTGACTGATCAAGGCAAAGTCGCACTCATGTAGTGTTACCCGAGTGATCGACAAAGCAAAGGCATTCCATGGGTTACCTGAAGTGAGCGACTGAGGACTAGAACCTTCTGAAGGCAAAGTCGCTCCCTCTGAACTACCTCCTAGCGACCAGAGAGCTAAGGTTGCTCTCTTACCCACTTTGTGCCAACGACTATGGACGAAAAACTTCAGATTTGTGCCAACGACCGAGATCCAAAATACCCTAACTCAGAGGGAACCTTTTGCATGTGATCTCAGACCCAATGAAGACTTCCGTTGATGAACCTGTGTGAGCCAAGACCAAGTAGAAGAAATAAAAACATAACTTGAGTGTGTGCCTAAATGAGCTTGAGGTCACTTCCTTTTATAGGCTTCTTAAGGGTTTACTTGGGGTTAAGAATTACCCAAGCAGTTACCAAAGTGGTTAGGACTGACCCATTCCATAATGAATGAATTAATAAAATAATCTAAAACTTAACTTCCGCTTGACAGAATCAAGTGATCTTTAGGTCCATTTTGATCCTCTCGAAAAGAGGAATTTAATGCAAGCATCATCTTGGTCATCTAGGCTATCCAATGTGGAATTTTACTGCATTTGAAAAAATTAACATTTTGCACTCTGTAACGAATGAGCTGAAGGCTTTGTATTTTTAAATTATTATCTAGGAACATTTTTCCAAGTACAGAAATAGTTGTACGAAAGTGCTTGTGCGAAGTTAGATATTAATGCAGTTGCACAACACTATTATGTTAATGCTTTGTTCAATGATGTGAGAATTCATGATGTTGCAGGTTGTTTGCATAGGTCTCAGGGGGGTAGGGTTGAACAAATGTCAAACTAATATTATTATTTTTGCTTGTACATAGTACAGAGTATGTGCAGGAGAACTGGGGTCCTTTGAATAGTGAGTACTGGGGTCATTGTGCAGAATAGTTATTGTACAGAGGACAGAGTATGTGCAAGAGATTTGAGGTCTTTTGTGTAGACGAGGGTGCTAAAAAACTATAATTTCAATTCCTATGAAGAAAAAGTGTTGTGCAGTAGAACGAATGTGCGGAAGAATTTGTTTTTTTTTAATATATTATTTAGCAACGTTTGGGTGCGAAAAAATTATAATTTCAATCCCAATGTAGAAAAAGTGTTGTATGGTAAAACGAATGTGTGGAAGGCCTTGTCTTTTTTAATTATTATTTAGCAACGTTTTTCAGAAGTACGGAAGTAGTTGTACGAAGGTGGTTGTGTGAAGCTAGTTGTTCGAGGGTATCATGTGCAGAGGGATTCGAGGTCTTTAGTGTAGATAGGGGCGCTAAAAAACTGTAATTTCAATTCTTGTGAAGAAAAATTATTGTGTGGTACAACAAATGTGTGGAAGACTTTGTATTTTTTAATTTTTATTTAGCAACGTTTTTTGGAAGTAAGGAAGTAGTTGTAGAAGGTGGTTGTATGAAGCTAGTTGTTCGGAGGTATCTTGTACGGAGTTTTGAATGTCAGTTAAGGGCATTATTGAGTGCGGAAGTATTTTTACAGACGAAGTTGTGTGGAGGTTTTTGTGCGTGTGCGGATGTTATGCTAAAGTTTTGTTCAAATTTTACTAAGATAATAAATATACAAATCTTGTTTTTCAAATGTTATTTGGGGACGTATTTCACAATGTATAATCATTAATTAATATCAGTTTCGAAGCTAGTTTCTAAGAGATTTTGTCTGTGGAGTTTCGAATGTCAATTAAGGGCATTATTGAGTGCAGAAGTAGTTGTGCAGATAAAGTTGTGAGGATGTTTTTGTGCATGTGCGGAGGTTATGCAAAAGTTTTGTGCAAAGTTTACTAAGATAATAAATATACAAATTTCTTTTTTAATTCTTATTTAGGGACATGTTCCACAACATGTCATAAGTATACACCTGCTTTATTGGTCCCTTACTAGGTACGTACATATTTCTATGTTTCTACTTCCATACAGTCCATCCCTACCACATGTTCCGCACAAGAAATGCATTGTTTTCACATATATGCATTTGTGTTATGTTTGAAGTGTACAAAAATCATGTTTTTAGATTTGATGTTTTGGTGCTTATGTGGTTTTCTAAATGCATGAGTAGATGTGTACTAGGTGAATTAAATGTCAAGATGACTTGTAGTTATCTACAACTCTATTTTCTATTAATCATAGGACAAACATCAAGACGATGAAAAATCAGGATGGCAGTTTTATCTTTGTAGCATGTTTCAGATGCAAAATAGTGGCAGGTGGTAATTTCTAGGGAAATGAGACTGCAAATATTTGAATAGCTAGTATAGTAAAGGGGAAAGCGTTATTTGCAGTGATAAATAGAATAGTGGGGCGTGCAACGTTTTCTCTTTGCAAATTGTGTTTAGGAGCTTGGAGTATTGTCTGAGCTTTTGTTGCCTTATATATATTGTTATCTGTGGGATACAGAAGTTGTACAATACTACAAGCTTCTATACTTATTTTCTTATTCGCTTTTGGAGATGGTGCGAGTTTTTGGTTCGTCAAGCTTTTCTCTATAATACTCTGCAGTATTTTGTAAACTTTGGTTTGCTTTAAGATAGTGCGAAAAATGAGTATGTCAAATTATTCATAAATCAAATTTGTTTCGGTTTTACAAAGTAGTGGGGAGTAGTTGTCAAGTTGATTCATTGTATAAGGTAATTTTGTTATTTTTGTGGTATTATTAATAGTTTTACAAGTTTTAACTTTCATTAATTATATTATTTTTGCAATTTTAAAAAACAAATAGTTTAAAATTAAATATGTATGTGAAGAATAAGGTATGCACTGCATCATAAATGCGTGCCAAATTTTGCGAAAAATAGATTTGTCAGGTTATTCATAAATCATATTTGATTCGGTTTTACAAAGTAGTGGGACCAGTTGTCAAGTCAATTTGTCATAAAGAGTAACTAAATATAGGTTACAAAATCGCCCGGAGAGTTATATTTCGTTGGAATCCTGCGATTTGATTCAACACCATCAAAAACTCCCTAGATATCCAAAATCTTGAAGCCAATCATTGTAACTTAGATTTTCCAAAAAAATTGCAAGATTTTAGCAAAAATTGTGGCAGAATTTCCACTATTTTCTAGGCAAATTTGTGGTCTCTTTAGACTACTCTACATGGTTAACAAAATTCTCTATAAGATTCGGCACAAAATTTTTGAAGAAATTGAATGTTGAAAGTGTTTGAATCATTTTTTTATTCTGAATCTTGATAGTTATTACCAGAATCTTTTAAAAAATTGCGGTTAGAGTGCGATGTTATCGATAGCTTTTCAAGTCTTCAAAATTGACTAGAAAAACAAAGGAAGTTTGGGCATGTTGCTGAAAAATATAGCAGTGACTTTTTTTAATTCAAGGTTACAGTTGTCAATTTCATCATCTTGGGGTCAATCGGATATGTTAACAAAAAAAAATGACATGCAGTGATTTTTGGTGCTCTTGGAAAATTTGTCGATGGGGTTTTTGATGGTGCTAAATCCATTTCCACTATTATGAAAAATGATCAGGTGAGACGGTAATTTTTGTCCATGTAGATGAAGTTGCCAATTATTGCAAATTTATGTTTCTTAGGGAACATATATCAATGAGCTTGAAGCAAGAGCAAAGTGCATAATAAATGCACAAGATGCTTTTGAAATTTCAATTTTTTTTCCTATTACTATCTGTAAAACTTGGTTTTGCTATATTTAATTGTTATTTGATTATAGCATCATCTATAATGGGTTTTCACACAATTGATAGTAATAGTGAGTGTTTGTGGAGAAAATGGGGAATTGTATGCTAGAACAGGATTTGAATACGTTATTCATTGACATATTTTTTTCCCCTTCCATTGCAAAGGAATAATGGGTAGCATGTGAGGGAAAGATGTTGTTTGCAGTGATATGGTTAAATCCATTGTTGAGATTGATGATAGCTTTGATTAGTCGAGAAATTATGAGCGATATGTGAATCGATCAACCAAAGAAAAAATAGATGACAAGATTTGGAGCAATGGATTGGCAATTTTAATTTCATGGAAATTGTTTATCTTTGTGCAGATAATTTTGATTTCAAAAAGAGTGCAATTAAGCAAGGAGTGATAAAGGTTTCTCTGAACCCCAATGTATTCATATTTTTATTCAAGTTACTGGAATTGAACAAGCATTTAGAATTGACCGTTGCAGATAGTTTCCTGGAGGCAGAAGGGTGCGTAATTGACATTATGCGGGAATTCATTTGTACAAGTTCTTAGGTTCCTTCCGATGTTTCTCTTGTAGATATTTCTTTGTTTAGGCAACTGTTTAGGAATTGTTGTTGGCTATTTTCCCATGCAGCAAGGCTAAAAAGTACATCACATGTTCTGAAATGCATTTTCCATGTGCTTTATGAGACATACACAAATAATTGTATGTTCAATTGGGATTATGTCTTTCGAATGATTAGATTTTCATTTACACCCAAGAAAACTTGGTTCTTTATGATGTCATGTCTAATAACCCTTCTTGTGTCAAGGAATGTGTTTGACGGTTTACCTTGTAATCCTATATTCAAGTTTTTAGAGGAACCAATGCAGTTTTGGTATCCTATATTGTGGAAGCATGAAGTGTCACGCAGAATGAGTCAATCTTGCGGACAAGATAGACCTTCCTAGAATCTAATGAAGACCTAATGACAAACATACCAACCAGACACTATCTTTCTCTAAATGCACTTTATAAATAATGGAAAACAAATGTGTTTTAAGGCCTACCTCATGTCCAACGCAAGTTTGGAGATGCCTTCACTTCTTTGATCCAAGTAAGTTCCTTTGTCGCAAACCTGCAAGCACAAACAAGGCAAACGATTAAATAGCACCTGAATAACCA
>APFE031365722.1:42708-56224 GCA_000404065.3 Pinus taeda
ATTACCAGTCAATGATGTAAACTGTTAACAAGCGTGAGAGAAACCACCAATAATGACAATGGCTGTCAAAGTACTCAGTACAATCCATGAGATGTGATAAGATGTGTTGATGTCGAACATGTCATGGAATCCCTTGATCGAAAGTCAATGATGTAACTGTCGTCAAAAGAAAGAAACCTGCCATTGAGGCATGCAGATCTCAAGGTACTGACGATTCCTAGATCATCTTTCTAGATAATGAGTTGAAGTCGATAGAAAGCGATCCGTCGTAGGCAAGCCCACGACACGAAATCATTGATCAAGTTGAAGAAATTTAGTTGCAAGGACTAACTCAGGGATGGTCAAGATGGATGACAGACATTTTGCAGATGAATGGCTTATTTGCACTGACTTCTTGAACACATAACGACACGACAGATGGTTTGGTAACGATTGACCCAAAGTTAATACCCAGAAACCGGCTGAAGACTTTCAATATGGTTTGATCAACTGTTAGGTAAAGGATTTCCCAACCCAGGTGAATGAAAGTGTCGTGTTCAAGAGTGGTTATAAAGTATGAAAAATAGACTCACTTTTCTCTCTTTTCCCCTACCATTTCTGGCAAGTACCTCTTTATTTTTTACAAGCTTGAGGAGGATAACATATGCTTGATTATAAGCTCACCCTTCGGGTGAGTCCAACTTAGTTTAAATGCGATCCCTAAGAAGGAGTGGTCCGTTCCTGTTTGTAATTGAACAGGTCCTTTACTGTCGAAATTTAACGAGTTCAGTATAGGAGAAACTTGGCGTTTTTCATTTTTAGAGAGTCTGAAAAAACTTAAGAAGACTCCAGGGTTTGAATTTTTCGTAAATTTGTGTCTCCCAAGCCCGAAAAAGTATAAAATAATACTTGAGAGAACCGCTTGATCTTTTACGACAAAGGAGTACTTTTCGTTATTAGTGTCATTGATCCGAAAAAGTAAAAAAGCGACCAAGGACACGTCGTTTTATAACCAATATCGAATTTGAAACGAAAAAAATCCGGCGATCTTTTTATGTTTTTACGGTCGAAAAAGAGTTGTAAATCGACCGTCTTTTAATTCCGTTTTAACGAGCTTAAAAGAAAAACTCGGCAATCTTTTCATGTTTTAGGAGTCAGAAAATGGCTTAAAAGGTGACTCTGGTTGAAAATGACCGATTTCGCCTGAATAATCCTGTTATCTTGCACAAAAACACAAACATTACTCATACCTGCTTGAAAGAGATAAAAATGTCATAATAATACCCTTTTAAAGTGAAACATAAACAAATTTGAAATTTATTTACTCAAAAAACTTATAAAAAGGGGGTTTTACCATTCATTTTTACCATTTGTGATTTGGGTGAGGAAATAGTGCTTTTGCTCTGAAAACTTCCCGAGAGGATTGCAGAAAATCCAACCATCGGAATCGGATGCCGTCTTCACCAGGTAATCCACATCATCCTTCTCTTGTTTTTTAACCGTTTCATTTTTTAATTTAGTCCTTTATTTCGTTTTTTAGGAGGGTTTTTACGCAAAAACCCGCGCTCGACAGAATCAAGTGATATTTAGGTCCATTTTGATCCTCTAGAAAAGAGGAATTTAATGCAAGCATCATCTTGGTCATCTGGGCTATCCAATGTGGAATTTTACCGCATTTGAAAAAATTAACATTTTGGACTCTGTAACGAATGAGTTGAAGGCTTTGTATTTTTAAATTATTATCTAGGAACATTTTTTCCAAGTACATAAATAGTTGTACGAAAGTGCTTGTGCGAAGTTAGATATTAATGCAGTTGCACAACACTATTATGTTAATGCTTTGTTCAATGATGTGAGAATTCATGATGTTGTAGGTTGTTTGCATAGGTCTCAGGGGGGTAGGGTTGAACAAATGTCAAACTAATATTATTATTTTTGCTTGTGCATAGTACAGAGTATGTGCAGGAGAACTGGGGTCCTTTGACTAATGAGTATTGGGGTCATTGTGCAGAACATTTATTGTACAGAGGACAGAGTATGTGCAAGAGATTTGAGGTCTTTTTTGTAGACGAGGGTGCTAAAAAACTATAATTTCAATTCCTATGAAGAAAAAGTGTTGTGCAGTAAAAAGAATGTGCGGAAGAATTTGTTTTCTAAATATATTATTTAGCAGCGTTTGGGTGCGAAAAAATTATAATTTCAATCCCAATGTAGAAAAAGTGTTGTATGGTAAAACGAATATGTGGAAGGCTTTGTCTTTTTTAATTATTATTTAGCAACGTTTTTCAGAAGTACGGAAGTAGTTGTACGAAGGTGGTTGTGTGAAGCTAGTTGTTCGAAGGTATCATGTGCAGAGGGATTCGAGGTCTTTTGTGTAGACAGGGGTGCTAAAAAACTGTAATTTCAATTCTTGTGAAGAAAAGTTATTGTGTGGTACAACAAATGTGTGGAAGGCTGTCTTTTCTAATTGTTATTTAGCAACGTTTTTTGGAAGTAAGGAAGTAGTTGTAGAAGGTGGTTGTGCGAAGCTAGTTGTTCGTAGGTATTGTGTATGGAGTTTTGAATGTCAGTTAAGGGCATTATTGAGTGCGGAAGTATTTTTGCTGACGAAGTTGTGTGGAGGTTTTTGTGCGTGTGCGGACGTTATGCTAAAGTTTTGTTCAAATTTTACTAAGATAATAAATATACAAATCTTGTTTTTCAAATGTTATTTGGGGACGTATTTCACAATGTATAATCATTAATTAATATCAGTTTCAAAGCTAGTTTCTAAGAGATTTTGTCTGTGGAGTTTCGAATGCCAATTAAAGGCCTTATTGAGTGCAGAAGTAGTTGTGCAAATAAAGTTGTGAGGAGGTTGTTGTGCATGTGCGGAGGTTATGCAAAAGTTTTGTGCAAAGTTTACTAAGATAATAAATATACAAATTTCTTTTTTAATTCTTATTTAGGGACATGTTTCACAACATGTCATAAGTATACACTTGCTTTATTGGTCCCTTACTAGGTACGTACATATTTCTATGTTTCTACTTCCATACATCCATCCCTACCAAATGTTTCGTACAAGAAATGCCTCGTTTTCACATATATGCATTTGTGTTATGTTTGAAGTGTACAAAAATCATGATTTTAGATTTGATGTTTTGGTGCTTATGTGGTTTTCTAAATGCATGAGTGGATGTGTACTAGGTGAATTAAATGTCAAGATGACTTGTAATTATCTACAACTCTATTTTCTATTAATCATAGGACAAACATCAAGACGATGAAAAATCAGGATGGCAGTTTTATCTTTGTAGCATGTTTCAGATGCAAAATAGTGGCAGGTGGTAATTTCTAGGGATACGAGACTGCAAATATTTGAATAGCTAGTATAGTAAGGGGGAAAGCGTTATTTGCAGTGATAAACAGAATAGTGGGGCGTGCAATGTTTTCTCTTTGCAAATTGTGTTTAGGAGCTTGGAGTATTGTCTGAGCTTTTGTTGTCTTATATATATTGTTATCTGTGGGATACAGAAGTTGTACAATACTACAAGCTTCTATACTTATTTTCTTAATCGCTTTTGGAAATGGTGCGAGTTTTTGGTTCGTCAAGCTTTTCTCTATAATACTCTGTAGTATTCTGTAAACTTTGGTTTGCTTTAAGATAGTGCGAAAAATGAGTATGTCAAATTATTCATAAATCAAATTTGTTTCAGTCTTACAAAGTAGTGGGGAGTAGTTGTAAAGTTGATTCATTGTATAAGGTAATTTTGTTTATTTTTGTGGTATTATTAATAGTTTTACAAGTTTTAACTTTCATTAATTATATTATTTTTGCAATTTAAAAAAAAAAATAGTTTAAAATTAAATATGTATGTGAAGAATAAGGTATGCACTGCATCATAAATGCGTGTCAAATTTTGCGAAAAATAGATTTGTCAGGATATTCATAAATCATATTTGATTCGGTTTTACAAAGTAGTGGGACCAGTTGTCAACTCGATTTGTCATAGAGAGTAACTAAATATAGGTTACAAAATCGCCCGGAGAGTTATATTTTGATGGAATCCTGCGATTTGATTCAACACCATCAAAAACTCCCTAGATATCCAAAATCTTGAAGCCAATCATTGTAACTTAGATTTTCCAAAAATTTTGCAAGATTTTAGCAAAAATTGTGGCAGAATTTCCACTATTTTCTAGGCAAATTTGTGGTCTCTTTAGACTACTCTACATGGATAACAAAATTCTCTATAAGATTCGGCACGAAAATTTTGAAGAAATCGAATGTTGAAAGTGTTTGAATCATTTTTTTATTCTGAATCTTGATAGCTATTACCGGAATCTTTTAAAAAAATTGCGGTTAGAGTGCGATGTTATCGATAGCTTTTCAAGTCTTCAAAATTGACTAGAAAAACAAAGGAAGTTTGGGCATGTTGCTGAAAAATATAGCAGTGACTTTTTTAATTCAAGGTTACAGTTGTCAATTTCATCATCTTGGGGTCAATCGGATATGTTAACAAAAAAAACGACTTGCAGTGATTTTTGGTGCTCTTGGAAAATTTGTCGATGGGGTTTTTGATGGTGCTAAATCCATTTCCACTATTATGAAAAATGATTAGGTGAGACGGTAATTTTTGTCCATGTAGATGAAGTTGCCAATTATTACAAATTTATGTTTCTTAGGGAACATATATCAATGAGCTTGAAGCGAGAGCAAAGTGCATAATAAATGCACAAGATGCTTTTGAAATTTCATTTTTTTTTCCTATTACTATCTGTAAAACTTGGTTTTGCTATATTTAATTGTTATTTGCTTATAGCATCATCTATAATGGGTTTTCACACGATTGATAGTAATAGTGAGTGTTTGTGGAGAAAATGGGGAATTGTATGCTGGAACGGGATTTGAATACGTTATTCATTGACATATTTTTTCCCCTTCCACTGCAAAGGAATAATGGGTAGCATGTGAGGGAAAGATGTTTTTTTCAGTGATAAGGTTAACTCCCTTGTTGAGATTGATGATAGCTTGTATTAGTCGAGAAATTATGAGTGATATGTGAATCTATCAACAAAAGAAAAAATAGATGACAAGATTTGGAGCAATGGATTGGCAATTTTAATTTCAGGGAAATTGTTTATCTTTGTGCAGATAATTTTGATTTCAAAAAGAGTGCAATTAAGCTAGAAGTGATAAAGGTTTCTCTGAACCCCAATGTATTCATATTTTTATTCAAGTTACTGGAATTGAACAAGCATTTAGAATTGTCCGTTGCAGATAGTTTCCTGGAGGCAGAAGGGTGCGAAATTGACATTATGCGGGAATTCATTTCTACAAGTTCTTAGGTTCCTTCCGATGTTTCTCTTGTAGATATTTCTTTGTTTAGGCAGTTGTTTAGGAATTGTTGTTGGCTATTTTCCCATGTAGCAAGGCTAAAAAGTACATCACATGTTCTGAAATGCATTTTCCACGTGCTTTATGAGACATACACAAATAATTGTATGTTCAAATGGGATTATGTCTTTCGAATGATTAGATTTTCATTTACACCCAAGCAAACTTGGTTCTTTATGATGTCTTGTCTAATAACCCTTCTTGTGTCAAGGAATGTGTTTGACGATTTACCTTGTAATCCTATATTCAAGTTTTTGGAGGAACCAATGCAGTTTTGGTATCCTATATTATGGAAGCATGAAGCTTCTTTAAATTTTTGCTTAGTTCAAGATGTGTTTGTGAGACAAGTGTACAATATGGTAATTGGACAAGAGCCTCCTCGAATATCTGTAATGGTTGAGGCTTTCTTACTTCTCAAGGGGGAATTTGAGGAAAGAGAAAGAAATATTGTTATAGGAATTTATGGTTTTGAAGATAGGTTATTTCTTTTGCCAATGTTTGTTCTAGATAAGTATTTTATTGCTAAAGTCTATAGGAAATATATATATATATATATATATATATATTATATATATATAATAAATATTATTATATATATATATATATATATATATAATATATATATATAAATATATATAAATAAATATTATATATTTATATTATATATAATATAATATATATATATATATCTTTTCATTTACTATTCGAAAAGTGACTGTGAAGAATACAAATCATGCTCTCATTGTTGCAAAGTATTTGGATGCTTTCAACTTATGTGAAGTTGAAGCTATTAAAGGCTTTGATAAAGAAAAAATTTCACAGATCACCTTGAGTCTATGAGATACGAGAACTTGTTTCCGAGAAGTAGAGAACAGGGTGAGCAAAGTCAGAGTGTTAATAGAAAAATGTTAGTAGATGTTGGAAAGTTTGATGAGAAAGGGATCATCAGGATGGGAGAAAGACCTAAGAAAAAAGGCACAAACTATGTAGGGAAATCTCAATCTTTCACACGTAGTACTAGTGTGACTTCATCTCCTAGCAAAAAAATAAAGAGAAGTACTGGAAGCGAAAAACTGGTTATCGATAGCATATCAGGTGGCAGGGTTGATGAAGGGCATCCTCGTCAAGTAACTCCAAAACGAGTGCATATTGTTGAATCATTTATATCCAAGGGTGCTGGTGGGCTCCAGTATTGCAGCAATAATGCTACAACTCCTGGTACTCCCTTCTTTACTTTTATCAACCCGATAGTTCGTAACAAACTTGGAAGCGACGGTGTTGTATGCACAAGTACTAGCTCTTGCCGCAGTTGTCACTTGGTCAGCTGGCACAAGTCCGCTAGGGGCTCAAGCCAACTTCTATGAGCTTTGAGAAGAAGCTTGTTAATTTATGGATGGAAACTAACTCAAAGGAAGCTAATCTGCTTTCGAAAAGAAACTAAAGAGCTGAAAGAAAGTGCAAACCCTAGCAAACCCTAATTCTACCAGCTAGTCCTACTGATGCAAAGAAGAGAATGCAATCTATTGAAAGAGATGCCATTACTTCTAGGAAGGTAAAATACATGTGTCTAGACTACCTCTATCTGAAGAAAACATCTTTTTGTATTTTTGAATAAGTTGTCAGAATTATCATGCATAGGCTTTCACTATTCTTGACTGTGCAGAGGTGGATCGGCGAGGAGAAATGCTTGGAAGAGGTCGGGAAGGTTCAGAGAGGGCCTAAGGGGTCCCTAACACCCTTCCAGAGAGTTTCACATAGTTCGGCTCTCAAGAAACCTCATTTGTGAGCTTCTACAGGAAGTTTGCAGGGGTTCTACAGGATGTTTAGGAATTTCTACAGGATGTTCAGAAATTTCTACAGGATGTTCTGAAATTTCTACATGATGTTCAGAAATGGGATTTTGGAGGATGGATGAGTGAGGAAAGATGAAGGAGTAGGTATGGAGGTAGGATAGGGGTTTGAAGTGGTCCAGGGACTGGTGGATGGAGTTGGGAGAAGGTGTAGGTGGCTGAATTTGTTCAAAGAAGGCTGAAACAATGGTTGCACAAAAAGATAGGGTTATGTGGGCAAAATGACAAACGTGAGGCAAGAAACCTAGTTAGGAGATGGAACAGATGGGTCTGACAAAGTTTGGGTGGATGAAGAAGTGGTAGAGGTGCTCTGCAATGTATATTTCCAACTGAACCAATAAAGACTTGCAAGTAATCAAAGACCTAGTTATACCAACCTAATCTAATCTAGCTAACAGTAAAGTGTCTTTGGCTATTGTGGCCTCCTCCTGTTGCTGTTGTTTCCCAAGAGGTGAGGCCTGTCTTCTTTCCTCTGTCCTTGTAACTGTAGTTGCTGTCTAAGCAACTCATTCTCTTCCCGTAGCTTGGCCTGCTGGTAGCTCTCCACATGTCGTACCCTTGCCAATTCTTTTTGGGCCTCCTTGAGCTTTTCCTCCAGAGGACCTATATCTGCCACACCCGTGGATTTAGCGATCTTCATCCAAGTGTGGGTCCTCACTCTTTCTTCCTCTAGTGTTAGGAAAAGTGGCACGGTGAATTTTTGGGGAATGATCTTCCTGGCCTCCAAGAAGTTATAGTAAGAGCCTAGGCTGGGCTGGGGGCTTGGTTCCATAATGTTATCAGCCTTCTCTTCCTCCAATGATGACTTGGCTACTTTTTCCTCCATCTTTTCGGTCTCCTTCAGCCTAGCCAATGTTTCCTGTAGAGCAGCCTTGGCATCCAGTAGAGAGGCCTCTGAGTTCAACTTTTCCATCCTTTCTTTCCATGTGGATGTCTTCGGGCTTCCCCGCTCATATGTGATGGATGTCTTTTGTTTGGATGGGGTGTCTTCAATTATAATTGGTCCTTTGGACTGTTTCTCTTTTGGTCTGCCAGTTTTAATCCTTGTGCTTCTTCTTGCCTTAAAATACATTGAAGGCTCCCTCTTCCGCTTTTCTTTTTGCTTTGGAGATGTGCTGAGGGTGGCCAGCACAGTTGCTGCCTCCCTAGCTAGAATCTCAGGAGATTTTTCCTTCCCTTGCCCTTTTTCTAGACTTCCTGTAGAAAGTCCTGTGCTGACTGTTTTCTGGCTTGCTGTAGAAGCAGTTTTTGGACTTCCTGTAGAAATGGATTTCTGGCTTCCTGTAGAACCAGTTGGCATTGTTTTGGCTTGCTTGGCTGGGGGTGCCTTCTCCTTTAGTTTGGTTGTGGCTGCCTTAGGTGTGCCTTCACTTGCTTGGACTTTTTCAGTCCTTTCTGCGCTGCTCTGCAATCTCTTCTCCTTGGGTGTTTGTGTCATTTTTCCACCCACAGTTTTGGCCTCAGCAGCTTGGCCTTTCTCTCGTTTCTCTTTTTTTCCTTGCTTTGGTGGTCTGCCCGGGGTTTCCTGACCCTTGGCTTTCTTTTCTTCCTCAATGTGCTCCTTCTCCTCGCTGCTGGAGGAAGTGAGTTCCTCGGCCAAAATTCGGATATCATCATCCTTAGACATATTGCGAAAAATCTCCCAGGAGAGAGGGACAGTATAGGTATGGGGTGCATCTTCTACTAGGAGCTTGATAAGCCCATGATGGGCCAGTTGGTCTGGTGTCCCTTCCTTCAGTTTTGTGGCACACTCAATCAAGGATTGTAGGAGGAAGTAGGGGATGCTCAATTTTTGTTCTATAGGTAAATCCATTTTGTGCCTGATTTCAGTTAGCAAACGGAAGTGATAACCATATGCAATACTGAACTGCCCCTCACAGGTAATATATTTCATAATCTGAAGGCTGACTTCGCTCCAAAATGGCTGTAGGCTAGTTCTACGAACCCCATTCTTATCCTCTGAAAACTGTTCCTCTGGTAGGAAGAATTCCTTTTTGGCCTTTTGGCCCAATTTCCTCTCCTCTTTATCCCAGGGTATCCCCAATGGTAGATCAGTGACTCTGCTAATGAGTTGTGGGGTGAGCTTTAGGGTCAACCCTCTAAAGTTTACAATGGCTAGTGTCTTTGATTTAGGCTTCAGGGACCTTAGGAATTCCTCTGTTATTTCATCATCGTGACCTTGAATTTTATCACAGAAGGTCATCCAGTTTGCACGGGAAAATAGGTCTACCACCTCAGGAGTTTCTCGCAGTTTCTTGGAATCCGAGGGTTTCTTTCTGATAAAACCTCCTGGCATGGTGAAAAAATGCTCTGTTCTGGCTTGTGCTTTGATCAGAAAGGGAATTCTATGTATGTTTTCTCCTCAAAAATTTGAAAATAGTATCCCTCAGGTCACTTTGTATCAATTCCCCGGTTTTAAAAATCGACTACCCGTGTACAGAAGGACGACTATGGTTTCCCTAAACACAGTGCAGAGCTCAATTTCCAACCCCCAGCATACATATAATCATATAAAATTCACATTTTTTCTCCCACCGGTTAGCCTTGACAGTGTTTCAACTTCTCTACAAGAGGAATTTTCTTCAGGACCGGTGGAGAAAATCTGGGACGCAAACCAACGAAGAAATTTCATGCAACCACAAGTAAACTGCTATTTTAATTCACAGACAGACTTGCTTTTAATTTTCCTACTCCAACACGTCGAATTCACCACCTTTTGAAATATCATGCATGGGAATGGTGTGTTCGGGCCTACCTCTCTTCGAATTGCCAACCTCGACGCAGACAGTCTTGGTTTCTCTATTATTCCGGGTTTCCTGTAGCACTCCTTCCTGTAGAAAGCTTTTTCGGCTTCTGGAGGATGTCACAGTGCTTCTAGACAAGTCTGAGACATGGAAGGATGTTGGAATGGGCCCAGAAGCTCGGGCTAACAAACTGCAGAGGAGGAGGACGCGTACTCTGTTGCAAAAACGGTTGCAAGTGCGAATGACAGCGGTTCACCGTGAGTTATTCAGCCGAGCAATTTGAATTACTGCGCAATTCATGGCGCGGGGGTGAGCTGTTCAGGCCGATCTGTTAGCCAACATCACGGCCATCATTCTTCAACATGTCTCTGACCGCCAAATCCTTTCTCTGCCATTAACCGCCGTCATTTCTGTCACACTATCGATTCTCCCTGACTGGACACTTCCCACGTGTTAACTCTTTGGCATAACCGGGCTTGTTCGGATCCAACGAGGCCATCCGACTAGCTGTGGGTGGCCAGTTGACTGGCCACCGAACTTGTTCAATCCACACATTTCACAGTCATGCAAATTTTAGAGTATAGTCCATGCAATTCGACGAATAAGGTTAGACACTTACCTGTGTGGTCGTGGACGTGTTCTGCAGGCTTCGGGACGTGGAATGTTGGATTTTCTTGCTGCTGCTTTGTGCACGGGCACTGGAGCTCCTTTTTCCTTGGCTGATGCTGGATGCAAGACTTCGGGACCCGACCCTCTGGTTGTAAATGCTGCATGTGTCGGCTTTGTCTGATTTGAGCTGCTGGTGTCTCCATAGTATGTGCTCTAGCCAGATCAGCTGCTACAGGATTCCTGTAGGACATCATGTAGTTGCTTCTCCTCCTAGGATGCATGCTGAAATGAGCAGGATTGCATTCATGGATGAAGGGTCCTGATGGAGCCTTGACAGGTAGAGTGTGCGAGCCTCTGCATGCTTGATTTGTCACTTGGAGAAAAAGAAAAATTAATCTGAGGAAACAGAACTCTTGTATGACTGTGCAGGAATGCATAACCAGATTGTTGCAATGGCAGTGGAAGGAGATGAAACAAGTGGTGGATGGAGGAAAAGGGTGGTTGCATGCCCCATCAACAGATTTCAAGCTTCATATCCCTCTCCAGAATCGATTCGGGCCTGCCCAAAGACTCTACAGGATGTTTCCTGTAGAAATGCAGAACTTCCTGTAGAAGGTTGAACCTCGACTAGATTGTGTCCAAATCCTGAAAAAAAATGAGAGTCCATGGAGGGAGTGTCTGTGAGGATGCCTGGTAACTTGGTACGAACCCCTGTCCTTATTTTTGGAGGCCTCCTTTCTGCATTGTATTCCTGCAACCTGCAATAATTCTTCAGAGATTAAACCTGCTTCTTCTTTTTTTTCTTTTTTTCTTTTTTTTTTTTGAGAGAGACAGCAGGGGTGCCTCCATGAGGTTTTCACCCCTACCATCTGCCTTGGGCGCCTCAGAGAGGTTTTCACCCAAAGGTATTTTTATTCAAATTCTTTATTTGCTGAGAGACAACAGGGGCGCCTCCATGAGGTTTTCACCCTTACTGCCTGCCCTGGACGCCTCAGAGAGGTTTTCGTCCAGGGATCCTTTTATTCCCTTTTTTTTTTTTTTTTTGATGATGATCAAGGTGTGGCCAGAATAGAGGCAGAACCCTTCTCTATTACCAACACTGATTTTTCCACAGTCTCAATGAACTCCTGCCTCGAAAGGGGTTTCCTATAGATCTTCAGTTGATGCCCATTGACGAGCATGGGGATGGCTTCTTCATCAATGGTCCTGATAAGGACTGAACCATTGTCATTGCATTTCTCCACCGTATATGGTCCTAGCCATCTTTTCCTCAGCTTCCCTTTGAAATCCTTGTGTCTGGAGTCATACAACAGTGCCCAATCTCCCGGCTGGAATTGCTTTTCATTAAGGTGCCGGTCATGCCATATCTTCCTCTGAAGTTGAACCACTTCTGAGTGGAGGAGGGCCTGCATTCTGTGTTCATCTAACCCATTTAGCTGCAATAACCTTTCACGTTGAGCATGGCTGAGATCTAGGTCTAGCTGAGCTTCCATCCTCAATGTGTTGTACTCAAACTCTATTGACAACAGAGCTTTCTTCCCGTAGACCAGCTCATAAGGTGTGAAACTGGTTGTGGTCTTCCAAGTGGTGTTGTAGGCCCAAGTGGCTTCAACCAGGCGATTTGCCCAATCCTTTCTGTTGTTGCTCACCACCTTGGTCAAAATCCCTTCTAATGCTCTATTAGTGACTTCCACCTACCCATTTGCTTGAGGATGATATGGGGTGGAAGTCTTATGCTTGATCTTGTGATGAGCGAGCAAGTCTTCAATTAAGTTGGAGGTAAATTGGCTTCCTTGATCGGTGACTAACTCTATTGGGTAGCCAAATTTGTAGAAGATGTTTTCTCTTAAAAACTTAGCCACCTTTTCTTCTGTCGCTGCTTTGATTGCCTTTGTTTCTGCCCACTTTGTCAGGTAGTCGGTGCACACAATGATGTAAGACATTCGCCTTGAAGGAGGGTTGATAGGGCCCACAAAATCCATACCCCACTTCTCAAATGGCTCGAGGGTCACTTGAGGTTGGAGAGGCATTTCATCCCTTGGAGTCGGTTTCCCCATTCTCTGGCATCGGTCACACTGGCTGATGTATCTTCTGACATCTTGATGAAGAGTGGGCCAATAGTAGCCTGCTTGTAGAATTTTGAAGGCAGTCCTCTTTGCTGTAAAGTGGCCTCCACAGGGTCCATCGTGACAGGTTAGGAGAATGTCAAAGACTTCCTCCTCCCTAACACAACGCCTCGAGATCTGATCCAGGCCAAGTTTGAACAGGTTGCCCCCGATCCAAGTGAATGGGGCACTCTTCCTCACGGTTTTGCTCTTCTCCTTTGAGGATAGATGCAGAGGGAACTATACTGAGACCAAGTAGTTTGCTATATCAGTAAACCACGGAGAGAGTACTGAGATAGCAAACAGATGTTCATCTGGCATCTGGTCATCCACCGTTCCTTCTTCACCTGTAGGCAAATCCAATCTAGACAAGAAGTCAGCAACAACATTTTCTTTACCTAGTTTTTCGACGATAGTCAAATCAAATTGCTACAAAAAAAGTAACCATCTAATGATACGAGCATTTACATTAGGCTTATTCATTAAATATCTAATCGCAGCATGATCAGTATGTACAAATGCTTGATAACCAGTGATGTAGTGTCAGAACTTGTTTAGGGAATGGACTACGGCCAGGAACTCTTTCTCGGTTACAGTATAGTTCATTTCTGCCTTGGACAGGTTTCTGCTGACAAAGTATATGGCATATGGAAGTTTCTCCTCAACTTGTCCTAAGGCTACCCCTATGGCTTTGTTCGAGGCATCAGTGTGGATGTGGAAAGGTAGGGCCCAGTTTGGGCCTCTCAATATCGGGGTGGACACTAACTTATCTTTCAACTCATTCAGAGCCCCTTGATAGTTGTCAATCCATTTAAACTCAACATCTTTTCCTAAGAGGCCAAACAATGG